>RJWJ010007578.1:0-56942 GCA_004363605.1 Indri indri | reverse complement strand
ACTTAAAGATCAAGTCCTTTTAAAACGTAGAAAACATTTTTTTGAATCCCACAGTTTTCCTAATTCTAAAACAATCATTATGGATATATACACATACGTGCATGTATACATGCAATTAACATGTAGATGAGTATATGTATGTGTGTGTAATATATGAAATAAATACATCTATGAAATATATTACATATGGATATAAATACGAAATAAAACATACCCAAACCATTCAATGAGTTTTTCTTTTTTTTATCATGGACTCACATGTGACCCTTCAAAAACACATAGACAACCAGATTGCTTTTGCTCCTGGGAAGTCCCTGGTAGGGAAGGAAAGAAATTCCTACTTGATAATGACAAGAGGTGCTTCCTGGGAAGTTCAAACAGGAACCTAGCAACAGATTGACTTCCTTGTCACCACAGAACTCTCAAGGCAGAGGCTGGGCTCATACTTGGATCTGCTCTGTGCCTGTAACACAGGTTACCTAAATAGCTATGTGCCGGCTTTTCCTCCACAACTTTGATTCTTCTTGCTCCAGCAGGTATCACCAGCACTTCTACGTAACCTGTAAGAGTCAATAAAACATGAAATGAATCCTGAGGTCTTAGAAAACCTCTTTTCTTAATTGACTTGCCTTTTCCCCCCTTTTGGTTTTTGTTCTTGCTGTGATATTTTGATACCTATGTAAAGAAAAGTTTTTATGTATAAAAGCTGTCATGTTTTCAAGTGAAGAAATTTCTTGGAAAGATGTTGAGCC
Organism: Indri indri; assembly: GCA_004363605.1. Taxonomy (NCBI): domain Eukaryota; kingdom Metazoa; phylum Chordata; class Mammalia; order Primates; family Indriidae; genus Indri; species Indri indri. The sequence continues at coordinate 56,190 of RJWJ010007578.1, read as the reverse complement.
TGTAGTGCTATTAAGGACAAACAGGCAATTGTATTTTATGTAAAAAAAGCTCACTGTCGCTGACACCTTATGAATTGTGAGGAGAGAAAAAGCCCAACGGAACAGCCTGGTCAGAAACAGTGAATCTTGGAACAGAGAAAACAACCTTGGATTTTGCTCTGGGAACTCCTTTCAGTTGGAAAGTGTAGAGAAAAAGAACACACAACTGGAGAGAATCCAGCTGGCCTGGACCCGGTCCCTGGAGTAGTTAAGTGTAGGACAGAGAGACTAAGCGTTCCCTGGAGGAGATTAGCAGATGGCTTTGAAACTGGCAGTGGAGACAGTAAGTATAAGGCCACACCAAGCAATGAACTGTCCCCTCCACGGTGTCAGACAGCGAGGTGCAAGACAGAAATGCACGGTGCTTCTCAGGAAAGATCTTTCAGCAGAGGTGACGGATGTAATGCTTGACGTGAAATAAAATGATAAGATAAAGTGGGATAAGAAGGATGAATTTGCAGAAAAAGTCAGAATCAAGATTTCACTGAGGGCAGAATAGTGATACATGCCTATTTTTGGCTGAATAGTTATGTTTTTAAGTTATATTAAAATAATACTTTACATTCTACTTAGTATTTCTGTGCAGATCCATGTCTCTGATAAAAGTCTAATTTTAAAGCTTTAAAAAAGGTATAAGAGCTAAATACAGAGTTGTCTCCTGTTTATTAATTATTCAAATTCCTGAAAATGTTTACAGTTATTTGGCATATAATGAAAGGTAGCATATACCCCACCTGGTGGCTGTGGCTGGAATTAGAGGCATGTGTTTTTAGAATCATAGTTCCCATTCCAGAACCCCGCTTAGATAGTCAACGATTGAATACCACGTGTTCAGTAACACCAAACATAAAAGCACTATCACTCTGTTACATGGGCAAAATAGGTAACAATAAAAATAGAAAGAAATGCATAATGGCTATTTGTACACAGAGTAAGTAAGGTAAGATGGTCTCTGCTCTAGACAAGGCATAAATACCTTATATAAATAAGAGCTAAATAAAACTGCAAAAAATTATGTTAAAACGGTAACATGCAAAATGACATGATTAATTCTCTGCTAAAGAATATAAGCTAAGGTTGTTTAAGCTACCTGCTTCTCTGATCACATAAGCACTCAAAGGTCCACTGCTATTTTTACTCAGAGAGGTGGGATTTTTTTCCTGTTAAATGGTGACATATTTACTCACATTTGAGAAATGCCGGCAACAGCCAGAATCACTATGATTCAGGAGAGAACAATTCATGTTAAGTTTTTAAAAAGCTTCACAAAGAAGTAAATAGATGAACTACCTTTAGAGAATGTGTAGAACTCAGATATGTAGACAAAGGAAGAGTTCACTGCACGTGAAGAAGAGTAAGAGATATGTGGTGTTTTTAGTTGCACTTGAACAAAACGATTCTGATGAAATGAGAAGATGTAAGAAGGTGATGCTATTAAAGAGAGTTGCAACGAACACCCAGGTGAACGAATTTATCAATTTGAAGCTACTAAAAATTCTCTAGCAAGGACTGGCAATTAGATGCTAGTGGAAAAGCTTTGCCTAACAGCAATATGCAGGACAAACAGTTGTGGATAACAATGCGAGGAGGCTAAGGTTGAAATCCAGGAGTGGTAAAGGCTAAGGTAGAAAACACAGAAAGCACTATGAAAATAAAAATTTCTGAATTTGGCAATTAATAGAGAGTGGGGAAATAAACATAGAACACAATGCTTTATTATTACTAATGTGAGAATGGGGCCATCATTTACAGGAACATGGAAGCCAAAAAGGAATCATCTAGTTTGGTAATAATTTAGTAAGTTTAGCCTTGCAATTTGTATCTAACTAAGTGGTACAACACATTAGTAAAAACATCAAGTAAGAGTTCTGGAACATCTGGAACTCTAGAGAAAGGTCTGGCTATTGATGTACCTTCGCGAGGCATCCTTGCAGAAGCAGTCATTTAAACTGAAGTAAGTGGACAAAATTGAGAGAGAAGTCAAGAACTCAACCTTGGTGACACAGTTTTAAACAAAGAGATTGAAAATAAATTAGGAAATAAGACAGAGAAGAAATAATCATGAGAAGATCCAGTCTGATTTGGGTAGTGGGATCCTGTGGATAAGAATATCTCAAAAAGAGTTGCTGGCCAACTGTGTCAAAAGCTGTACATCAAAGCTGAGACATCAAAGAGAAAGGTGACTAATGAGAATCCACTGGATGTCACAGTCAAGAGGTGACTGTTAATCTTTGAGCAAATACATGTAGTAAAAAAGTATTTGGATAAGATGTTAGATTTCAGTGTGTTAAAAGACAAAGAGTAGATAGAACAAAGCAGCGGTAGTATGTGTAAATTTCTGTTTAACAGTATACTCAGAGGCATTTTGTACATTAGGGTAATAGTTATATCTAAGTTCATGGTTATATTTACAGCAATTCTCTATTACTGAGTTGGAATGGCTTAGAGGAAGGTAAGTTAAGTTGATTTTAAAGAAGAAAGAGAAGCAAAAGTATATTAAGCAAAGATATATGAAAAGAGAAAACCAATGATGAAGGTTAGATATCTTTCAGTAAATAAGCCATCTGGCACCATAGAGAATGTACATTTTTTAAGAAGTGAATCTGTGTGGTGATTGCCTGGATTAGAAATTAGAACAAAAAGCCAGTGACGTGAATGTCATAAATGTGATCCTCATTTTGGACAGTTTACTTTGCATGCAGTAATGTTGAATTTTATAATCAGAGATTCCATTCTTAATCAGCCATCTTAAAATGCCAATAGCAATCATCATCTTCATGGTAGTAATAATGAAGTAATAAATGCCATATTTTGAACAACTGCTATGAGCTAATCACTTTATAGTCACTTTACATAAATTATTACTTTGAGCCATAATGATAATATCCAAGGTCGACATTACATTTCTCATTTAATAGATGAGAAAATAAAGAAAGAAAATATACGCTTTTCAACAGTGATTAGTTGACCTAAGCTCTGAACTCAGACCTGTCTATTCCACTATTTACTTCCTGCTATGACCCACTGCTTCTATTTCTTAAAATAGTATGTAGTAGTTGACCTTGTAACTCTCTCACTGTTACGGCAAACAACCCAACAAACAAAAACTCTAGAGCATGTCCTCCTTATACAGGATGGTATCTTCATATTCTTGTACTAAGAATAACACATTTTTTTCCCTATTTTCTTCTTACTATATACTGATAATTATATAGTTTTGCACCTGGCCAAATACACAATTTACCTCTCATTTCTTTAAAAAAGTATCACTTGGCTAGGCAAGTTACAATGAAAGACATGATAAAATACTAAGAAAAAAAAACGCTTAACTTTATTTTCTAGGTCCAACAAAAATGATTTAGCAAACTCTAAATAGAGCATAGGGACCGAAAACACCCTCATTTCTCTGCACATGTGTTACTCATACAATATATACTGTGTGCATGGCCAATTGGACAAATAAGGCTGCAAGTCCTTCAAGAAATTCTAGGAAGTCCATAAACTACAGGGATAAAATCGTCTCAAGAGAAATGAATACAACATTTGTAAAGTCACAAGTAGGAGGAGCCCATAATAGAATTAAAGATTCATGAAGATGTTTTAAAATGTAAAGTTCTGAACAATGTAATGTTTCATTACTAATTGAATGAGCAAATATTAATGGATCACACACTACGGTGATAATTGTAAATATGGTATTAAACAAAAATAGCATGATGTTTTTCTTCATTAAGCTTAAGGCCTAGTGGGGAAGGAAAAAAAAAATGAATGCAAAATTACAAATATGATTAGAGCTACACTGCACAGATACAAATATGGCAAGCACCAACCACTAAACTAGTCATTAGTGATAGGAAGCAGAGGTCACTCAGGCATCCCTTCACTAAAGAAGTGACAATTGAAATGAGATCTTAGTGATGCCTAGGAATTCACTGGGCAAAGCCAAGAGGAAGGTGATAAAACCACATTTGGAAATGCAAGATGCAGGGGCAGAGGGGAGGGGAGCAGTGGTGGGAGGGAGGGCTGGTACAGAGGGGGATCATGGTCAGGTTGAGCACCTGTAAGAACTTAGAGAAGGAAGGGAACCCTGGCGTGAGATGAGGCTGGAGAGACAGACAGGGACAACACTATGCAGGACCTTCAGTTCCAAGTTAGGAATTCTGGTTTCTTCCCTGTGAGCAATATGAAACTAACATAACATAAGAACCAAGAGTGACATTATTAGTCTTTGATATCTCTAGCATCTTCGACGTCTCAGACATTTTCCAAATAGCAGATGCTGTTAACATAACCTATCTATAGTGAGCAAATAAAAGATCAAAAGTAGAAATTAAAGTGGAATAAAACCAAAGGGGGTTTGAAGTAGAAATCTAGGGAAAATGTATTCACATAACTAATCAGAATGAAAAGTGTCACTGATTTTTTCCATAGAATTTCTGTTTCCTACATTTAGTGCATACGTGAAGTGTCATTACTTTCAAATACAGGCATCGGTGCTAAATGTGCATTGATGTGTCTTCTTCATACTGTGAACTGTTTCCATGCATGTTAAATAATCATGAAAAAATATTCTAGAATCTTTAGGAAAAAAATCTTTATGAAAAAAAATTCTAGAATCTTCAAATTTCTTCAGTTTTTCAGATTTTATTTGAGCTTCTGCACTACAAAAACTTCTCCCATCATAATCAAGTGGAAAAGCTTATTATAATTACATTTCTCCATTGGAAGTCCGAGAACCTGTTTCAGGTAAGTATGTTTTTCCCAAACGAGTGCTGGCAGATTTTCGACTTGGGAAGCCTATCACCTTTTTCACTGCTTTGGAGATTGAGATTTTGATCTGCATCTTAGCCCGGGCCTTAGTTATTTTTAGGCTTCTAGATCTTTAGGCTCATTTATCTTTATATTCTGTTTGGACCTAGCAAAAGGTTACATTCAATCGTTGGAAGGCTGTGTCCAATTTTCTTTTCTGCGGGGACTCTTTTATCTAGAGTGAACTCAGTTTTCTAGATTAATCAAACATAAATGGCCTGTTCTTTGTATTAAAAATAATACATATTTTAGTCTTAGTTTTTTTGGTGTTCTTTTTGAGTTTAAAATAATTTAATAGGAAAATGATGATGTGTGTAATATAAACATATCAGTGATGAAAATAGAGCTATAAATATTAAGATAGTACAACCAGATACATTTCTAGGTAAGAGACTAATATAAACCCAGAAAATGTTTGCTTCCTCCCAGTAAGGTTAAGAACCTGAGTATAAAGCATATTTTTAAGCACTTTTTACAGTAAAACACTTTAAAATTTACACTACCTAGATCATTCATAGTCATAGTAACATCATATTCCCTGAGTATAAGTGTTTATAGATGAGAAAACAGAGTAAGAGAGGATGAACCCTGCTATTAATATATTTGGAACATTATCCCACATTTTCTGACTCCCCTCTCTTATGGTTTCCTTTATGCTACACTATTATAGACCCTCTGTTTCCAAAAATATATTCCCTGGAAATTTAGCAAAAATAAGAAGAAAAAAATAAAGAAAATGGAAAGCTAAAAATCTGGAGACTAACATTCTCAATGGCTGCTTCAGACTGTTACAAATCATTATTTTCTATTAGACATCATGCTTTGCATTGGAGAATGAGGTCTGTAGATGACATTGGCCAATGCAAATTAGATTACTCCCTCGCTGCTCTCACTTATTAAATGTACAACAGATGACTTCATATTTTCATTATTGGGAAATGGGCTTGTTAGAATTCCTGGCTCATATCATCACATGTATTGTGTGTCATCACAAAAAAGTCTTCCATAGAATCAGAACTGTGATCTATAAGTCTACTTCAAATAATCTCTGTTATTAATCCCTAAGACAGTAGGAATCAGTAATTATGAAAAAATAAAGAAAAATTACCTGCTCCTCTGGTGTGATTAAAATCTCCTTTGATGATTTTGCATGATTTTCCGTTGCCATTGCAAACACCACAATGATCTTCCCTCGCAAGAGACCCTAATAAACCGTCACAGCCAACTTTCTGAAACAAGAGAATGACAGCACATAATAAATTGGAGATTTTTTTTTTTCTTTTTTTTCTACTACTGATTCAGGAAAAACCTACTCACTATAAACTAGACATGTTTAATTGACAGATTTGTAAATTGTTATATTCTCTGGTATGAACTAATACAGCAAGCTCATGTCAAATAATATAATCTGCAAAATGACCAGATAGCAAGATAGCAATGAGTATTTTTCTTACAGTAAGTATTAAATGGTATCTTAAAGTAATTTGGAAAAAATATTATTGAGAAAAATGCAATTTACTCAAATCCCAAAGGAAATCATATTTCTATTAAATATAATATGATTAATTCATTCTACTCAACATAGAACAGATATACTTCACTATATGGATGGTTTCACTTTTAAAAGTAAATATTAAATATCAACTTTATGGAAAACTGAATATAGATGTTTATTTTTACTACAGTTCAAGAATAAACTTCAGTTTATTCTATTTCCATCTTCTTTGGCACTCAGCACATGAATGTGAGTAAAAACTCCTCATAGCCCATGGCTGCCATAAGAAAATATGAACAGCTGGAAAATTAATTTTTAAATGCTCCCAGAAGAATTTTTTTAATATGAATCTTCTAGACCGAATCAATTACCTCTTTTCTTGTAAATAATGTGTGCTTCCCATCAATGCTCAAGAAAGATCATATTTTTCAAAGTTGTACATACTCAAAGGGCAGAATTTGTACGTCAGTATTATCAGAAATAAACACTAGGATTATGCAATTTCTCTTAATCAGGAAGGATTTGGAAAAGAGACCAATGATACATCCATTTATAAAAAGTTCCCATTATTTCAGAGGAAATTTTAAAACATTAAATAAAACAGAAAAGAAAACAGGGTCTTTGTAATTGGTGCTGGTGGTATTGGGGTGGGGAAGCATCCAGACTGCAAGATGCAGCTGCAGCACGAACATCCTGGGAGAGGAAAAGCCACCTTAGAGCTGCACAATGCAGCCTCCCTTCCTTTTGTCAAGGGGCCCTTGTCAGTGTCAAGAGGTACAAAGTTTAGCTGAAAACTCTGATCAGTAAGTCAAAGCTTATTGGGAGAGAAATAAAGAGGATGTCTCTGGATGAAAGAAATGGCCATCGCAGCAAATGCTCAAACACAGCCAAGGATGTGACACGGCCATTAAGCAGGAGCCAGACTTGGAAGTCTTGGGTTGAGAAAAAAGTTTCCCCTTCATGTACAAATGAGGAAAAATTTAGAGTAGAGCTCAGCATAACTTTGAGATGATAAAAGTGACTTTATTGGTCTATCCCTGGTATCCAGATTGTTTCTTGGTAAATAGCAAGAGTACAATAGTTCAATGATTGAATAGATTGGTATTTAGTAGTGTCTTAGTATTTTTCTAACCCTGTAACTTGAATATTAGGTCTGTAAACCTAAAGCAAATGTTAGGGATAGAACATATATACTAGAGTTCAATAATCACATTTTTTTTAAATAAAAAAGATTTCATATTGTATAATTGGTAGTTTCAAGTATCTACACTTATCAAAATAAGCCCACATAAATCCAAAAGTGGAGGATAAATTACATCGAAAAGGCCATGCCATTTCGCTGGTGGCAGGTCCCCGAGGAAGCACTGCATGCTGGAGATGGGCAAGTCATGTGATCAGAGAGGGTCAAGCCTTCCTTATCCTTTTCATGAATAGAAACTTCACAGAGCCTAACTGGGTCACTGCAGTACACTGTCTGCTTTTAATCGCCAAGTCTGGAATTCTATATTCAGCTTTGGGGCTATATATTGTGTGATAAAACAAAACACTCTAGACAAACCCCCAATTTACAGAGGGTTTTCAGAAAAAATAAAAAAGGCTATTTTAAATTGTATCGAAAGACTAAGTAAAGCATTTTAACTAAAAAGCGAGAATCTTGAAGTATTCTAATGCCATTAGAAGTCACAGTCCATTTCAGAGAATTCTAATTTAATTATAATCATCACGTTCACATAGCATTTGCATAGAATTTCTTGTTATTGTTGCTGTAATTTTAATGGCTAGCCGAGGACTCTGTAAAAGATTTGGCTTACATAGTACCGTTAAGTGAAAAGCATAGAAATTTAGGCTATATATTTGGCATATACAGTCAGGAAAATAATTTTTTGAAAAATAATTTTATTTAAGGCATATACTGATCTGACAGATTTGCATATAATAATGAGATAAAGTTAAAAGCTTTACTTGTACAATGAATAGTCAATATGTATAGGTAAGAAAGTTAAGATGATTTTTTTATAGGTAAATGAAAAGTTACATTTTAGTTACTGCTAACTATATTTTTAGTTACTGTTAATTATATTGTAGTTACTGTTACCATATTCTGTTAAAGAATAAAGAATATTAACACGCATTCATAAGACTACTTCTTATGCCAATGGTTTTATGTGAATCTATGCTTGAGACTCTACAGCATGCTGGCAAAATATACAATCTTAGAGCTGGGAAAGCATTTAAGCTTCATGTTATTCCTAACTTTTTAACCAGAAGTCCACATACCTTCATTGGACAATAGATTACTCCATCCATAGCTTGTAATTGTTTTCAAACTTTGGCATGTGTATATGTGTGTGTGCGTGTCTGTGTGTGTTCAAGTGTGCATTTTTCTAGGGCAAAATTTCTTTGTCAAATTCTCAGAGGAGGCAAGGCACAGTGGCTCACATCTGTAATCCCAGCACTTTGGGAGGCCAAGATGGGAGGATCACTTGAGGGCAGGAGCTTAAGACTAGCCTGGGCACCATAGCGAGATCCCATCTCTACAAAAAATAGAAAAAATTAGCCGGGATTGGTGGCAGACACCTGTAGTCCTAGCTACTCAGGAGGCTGAGGAAGGAGGATTGGTTGAGCCCAGGAGCTCAAGGCTACAGTGTGCTATGATTATGCTACTGCACTCCAGCTTGGGAGACAGAGTGAGATCCTGTCTCAACAAACAAACAGACAAAAAAAAAACAAAAGACAAATTCTCAAATGAGTGTATATAGCACAAAGTCAATGACCACTGGTTAACAGTCTTATTTCACAGATTAGTTAATGCATATATATATATTGAATATATTTTAAGTGATTTGCCCCCAAACACAGTTTACCAATGGCTGTCATGGAGTCAGTGCTGCCCCACTCAATAACCTTTCATTGCTTATGGATTTATTTTCTCTCCTGCTCCCGGGAATTTTATCAGAAATCATCTAGCCTAAAGAAAACTGCCTTTCCTAAGGTCATATCCACTTCTGGGGCAGCTCGCATCCAAACACTAGTAGATGCTGGGGGTAAAAAGGCCTGGTATTCTCACCCTACAAGATGACAATTCTGAAGACCCAAACCAGCTTAGAACTTCCCACAGGATCAGCAAAGGCCTTGTGACTGTTCTGCAGCCCAGTTTCTCCCTGTGCCCAGTCCTGTTCCTTACCCTCCCCACACAGATGTTGATCATGAAAACATTCGGCATTCAACTTCCTCCATATTAATCTTGCAGGAAAAGACAACTTAAGACAGTAGCAGAACTATGGCTAACAACTTCGATCTTTCCACTATGCTCTTCATACTCACTTTAGCAGAAATTTTATTTTTCTAAACAGAGATAAAGGAGAGCACACGAATCCATATAAATTGAAAATATTTTTTTAAAGGAATAGAAATGCAAATAAAATGTTTAAGTATTATTAGAAAGTTGAATATGCATTTGAAATCCTTTAAGGATATTGATAATACTTGAATATGAGTAATAAGACTGATTTTATAGGTTTTTACCTCATGGCTCAGTCTTGGACATAAAACATGGAGAACTGGAGAGCTTGAATTTTTGGTCTGGAATGTTTTGAAATAAAATGCTCAAAGCATTCCAATTTTGGACCTGCAATATATATATCACACAATCAAAATCTCAGATTCTTTCAGCTAGGATTTTATGGATTACCTAGTCCAAACCTGTCATGCAGATGAAGAAATGGGGTTTCAAAACAGATCAGACTTGCTCAAGGTCACAGTCAAGGTAGGACTATATCCACATATTTTGGATCTTAATCTAAAGCTTCCCATTATACAGTGAAGCTGCTCATTGGGCCCACAATCCTCCATCAACATATAAATTCTCCCTTTTAGAATGTCTTACCTGGCATCTTCCATTTGCACAGATATCTAATCCCTGATAGCCACAAGAAGTTCCATCCATCACTTTTTCTGATACAAGAACAGGTTGTTCTTTTCCAACAGGAGAGCAAAACAAGGCACATGGTTTTTCTACATACAGAGTGGATAAGAAGAAATGAGAAAAAATTACTTCTTTAATATTTTTATCTTAAGCTTTATTTTTTCTGAAAGGTTATTGAGTAAAAATATAATTCAATGCTATTTGAGTAATATAATGTTAGAGTAAGGTTATTGTGAGTAATAAATGAGATGTCTGGAAAAATAATAGGTACCAAATAAACATTAATCTCTTCCTTAGAAATCTGGCTTCAAATTATTCTCAAAATGTATCATTTATTATTTTCTGGCACAAAACTTCTACCACACACAAGCCAATCATTCTTCCTGAAAAATATTTTGCACACTCCAATTATTTGCTCATACCTTTTGAAATGATCTCTATTTTAAGTACGTATCAGAATTCTACCTAGTATTAAGTTCTAGTTAAGATTTATAATACTTTATCTATGAAATCTTCCTTGATGTCTTATTCCTAAGTTTCAATACACTAATCTTTAATCTAATTGAAAAATTATTAAAGGGAGAAAGAACCTCTAAGATGAGTGAATCCCGTAAGATTTTCCATTAGTAGGATGTTTAGAAATGCAATACAATCCCACGAGAATATCCATCATCCATCATTCTATGCAATTGCTGATGTGCTAATGAGGACTCTACTTCCTTTAGCACTTACTCAGAAAGCACATCAGTGTATATAGTATCTGGGTTTAGAACCATCATTCCATCTAAAGAATTCTCAAATGGCTGGCAGTATTCTTCAGTGCCTCATTGAGCAATAAGGTAGGGTAGTTGGGGGTAAAATGCCTCTTAGGCTCAAAAAGTGGCAAGATATTTTTAAAGTGGAGTTTCCATTTCTAAGCCTTCTACCGAGGAGCTGTAGTATTTGGTAACACCAGTAGTACAATTATCCAAATCTGAAACTTCAGAGCTATTTCCGTGCTACATTACTACTCTATTGGCTTGACACCAGTCAAGCCCTTTACTGTTTATTAAGCTTGTATAAATAGAATGGAAAATAGTTTACAGTCTCTGACACTGATCTTCCCTTATGTCTTCAGTAAAGTTCCACGTATGCTGATGGGATTCTATAAATACCAAATAACAGCCAGAGGCATGGAACGGGGTATCACTTTGCAAAGAGAAGACAGACAGTTAAATGAACCTTCGGAATTGAACATTTCAAACAGTTTTCACATGTGGCTTCTGAATACTTCTCTGAACAATTTTGGGGAGTTGGAACATGGCCTTCAATGTGCATGGTTTTGAAATTTTCCTTTAAGATGCCATTATAAGCTGCAATAAAGCATTTCAGTGTGCTCTCACACCTCAAAGTAGGTTATGTTTATTCAATGACTGCTTACTATGTCATATCTTTGGACTTAAAACAGCTGCTATAATTGCAACACTTTAAAAGTGGTGTATATAATTCTTTTTCCGGAGTTTTCATTGAAGAGAGGAGCAAACCAGATATATGGATAATGTTGAAAGGAGTTAATTTCCTAGAAAATTCCATACACATTCCAAGCAAGAATTCAGATAAAAATTTTTCTATTTCTCCTTTTATAACATATTGCCAATGTACTCTGCTTACTTTAGCTTTACAAGTGACATAAACATTTGATACCCATCTTCCTTCCTGGAGCACATCCTTGAGACTGACATTGCAGTGATCCATGTAACACGCCATACTTGGCAGACTGGCTATGTCTTGATTTCAGAGGCCAACCCTTTCCAAGATATGCATTAGACATGGATTTCAGCCAAATTTCAACACACACAGAATATATGAAACACCTGAATATTGATGCCACACATCTCTTTTCTCTAAAAATAAATGTTCACTTCTGCATTGATAGCCAATATTTAATTCTCCTAGACATGGATTTGTATATCATATAAGAATAATAGATATAGCCACTTGCATTTTAAGATGTCATATGCTATTAAGACTTGAGATTTTTTTAAAAAATCATATATTTTAATTTCTTTTATAGTGGTATAATACAAGCAGGCTAGTTGGATAGTTTATTCATCATATAGACTGATGAGTTAGACTGATAAGTGCTGCAAAATTATGGAAAAATGATAACTTGCTAACTACATAAATAGCTCTTATGGATCATTTTGATGATAAACATCACTTTCTAAGAGTCAGGAACTTTTCTAATAGTATTTACAATAGCTTTAATGTTCTAAATTGACACCCATCCAACTCTGATTTTCTTTTAATCTGGAGAAAATCTGCTTTCTATTTCTTATTTCACATATGAGTAAATAGGTTTCAAATGAATTTTACATTATTAAATCTTATGGCCAGTTAGAAGTAGAGACAGATTAACAGTCACATAATCAGGTGATGACTTTCATGATGTGAATGGTCTTATTGAGTATATTTTTATAATAAAAGGATATTGGTTATGTATTCAGATTTATTTAGCAAATATTCATCAGAAGGTTAATATACACCAGATGGTCCATGAGGAACAGATAATAGAGGGAATATAGACACATTAAAATATGCTATTACAGGGTGCTTGCAGGGTACTTAGAAGGGGCACATACCCAATTTAGAGGATCAGGGGAGTTCTTTTTTCCTAGAGGAATCGAGTCAAAAAAAAAATCAGTAGAAGTTTTCAAAGTAAATAAATAGGTAGAGAGATCAAATCTTGAGAAGAAAATGTATTATGAAACCAGCTGGTATAAGGGCCCAGAAATAAGAGAGCAGGTGTGTCTGAGGGGTGCAATGGAAGTCAGCCTGGCCCTGCAGGAGGCCACAAAATGGAACAAGGAAGATGAGGCAGGAGAAATTAAAGAGGACAGGGCAAAACACACCCTGATAACCCAGGTAATCATGTTTGTGCGACTGCAAAGTTAGTGCTACTTTCACTGAGATGGGAGATACTCAAGAGGATCAGATGGACATAAACAGGAAGGGTTCAGATCATGAGTTTGGTCTTAAATTTGCAGATATCCAAGTAGCTATATCAAGCAGGCAGTTGTACATATGAGTTCGGAACTCAAATGAAAAATCTGGCTGAAGACATAAATTTATGAGTTACTTGCATATTTGAAGTCATGGGAATAGATGAGATCACCTAAAGAAGAAAATGCAGAGTGAAAAAAGAATAGCATCTGGGATAGGCAGAAGAATGTGCCAGAGATGTAGCAGGAAAACCAGGTCTTTGATGGAACACGGAAACCCAGGCACACACGTGTTTCAAGAACCGAGGGGTGGTTAATTGTGTGTATTGAGGGCCATGTAAGAAGAGGATGGGAAACTATTCATTCAGTTTAGTTTCCATGAGACTTCTTGATGACATTAAGGAGATGTGTGCTGGTGGGCTCCATCTTGAAGGGAAGGAAACGAAGTGCTAGGAAACAAGCAGCTCTCCGGAGCAGAGTGGCCCCGAGGGCAGAAAGGTGTGAGGCACCAGTTCAAGGTGGCTGTGGGCTCCAGGGAAGGTTCGTATGTTTTAGTGGAAGAGTCCTAAGTACATTAAAAAATCCAGTGTTAATCATCCAGCACAGAAGAGATGAAATATACGATAGAAAGTAGGGATAACCAGTAAGATATCTGAAAAGGGAAGACAGGGATGACACCCAGGGCACAGTTGGCGGGACTGGCCTTCGAAAGGAGGAACTAAAATTCTGCTACAGTAGAAAGCAGAAGGAGTGTCTTAAGTCAGGCTTAAGTGTTTGGGAGCAGGAAGATAACGAGGTAATCATCTGATGGCTGCTATTTTCCCCCATATGTAGTGGAATGATCTGCCCTATTGTTTGGCTGCTTCCATCACTGCTTGTATGCACATGCTACTCCGAGAAAAGGGTTTTATCAGATGGGTGCAGTGAAATCAAGAAGCAAAGGAGTTTGGATTATTGACAGGAGTGTTATCGGAATAATGGAGAGCACAGTCCAAACTGACTACGGGGAGAAATAAACAAGAGACTAGAAGAATCATGGTCAATGAACTCAGAGAACCCATAGCCACTTTTGGTAACTGCAACTCAAACCCACAGCCCACCCATCATGGGCAAGTATTATCGCTTTGAACTAATAAGGCAGCATATAATTTTCTTAAAATTCTTATTTTGAAGTGAAGATATACAGGAAGTTGCAAAAATAGTAAAGAGAGGTCCCAATTACCTTTCCCTCAGTTTCCCCCATGGTGACAACTTAGTAGCTATAGCACAATAGCAAACCCAGGAAACTTGCATTGGCACATGTGTGTATAGTTCTATGCCATTTTATCACATGCGTAGATTTGTGTAACCACTGGGGCAGTCAAGACATTAAACTATTCCATCAGCACAAAGATCTTCCTCATTCTACCCCTTTATAGTAATACCCATCCCTACCACCATCCCTAACCCCTGGCAATCACTAATTCATTATTCATCTCTGTAATTTTGTCATTTCAACAATGTTATCAAAGGGAAACATACAACATGTGACCTCTTGAGGTTGGCATTTTTCACTCACCATAATGTTCTGAGATCCATCAAATTATGGTCTGTATCAATAGTTTGCTCCATTTTATTGCTGAGTAGTATTCCATCAGTCAGAAGTTCAATTTTCGCATTGTATATTAAGTTCATTTTTGCTTATTTAACACACTGACTCACCCACAAGAAAAATTTTTTTTCCCCTTGGGGCCACGGTGTTTTATTATGAGACTAGAATAAAAACTTTGAAAACAAAATGATGTTTTCTCATACAGTGAAAAAAACTGTAATTTTGTATTGTTTTCTGTGTGCGAGTTATATGCAATTTGAAAAATAGTTCTCATGGCTCCCAAGGCGAAGAGACGTGTGAGTTGCATATGCTTCACAAGGCCCTGGGTTCAAAACTAGCGTGAGTTAAACACAACTCACATGGTAGTTAATGTGTTAAGGAACTGACAAACTATTTTCAAAGTGGCTGCACAATTTTACATTCCCTCCAGCAATGTCTGAGAGATCTACTTCCTCATCAGTATTTAGTGTTATCACTACTTTTTATTTTAGTTGTTCTAATAGATACGTTAGTATTATTTCATATTTTTAAAATATATTTTTGTCGGTGCTTGTGGTTGTTAGATGTAAATAAAGGTAGAAAAAAATAAAGTTCAGAAATAGCTGGAAGATAATCTGTAAAATAACTTTACTATTAAATAGATACTTTGCAAAACTGGAAGCATACTTAAGACAGTGGTGACCTGGTCGGTCTTACCTTCATCCAAGACGGCTCGCCACTGAAGTGCACGCTTCGGGGGCGAAGTTCTAGCACTATGGGCCTGACACTGCCAGTCTCTGAATCCAGGCAGACCTGCAGGACAAGGTGGACTCTCACACATCCTGTGTTGTTTTCTGGGACCGTTACAATCCCTTGCTTCAGAACCCAGCCTAGAAAAGAGTACAAATAATAGATTTTATCCTTGCTTTTTACATTAACTAATCACTTTTAAATTAAAAATCATTATATTATTAATGCATAGTCCTTTATGTTCAACCTACTATTGAAAACTTGAATGCATTAGATGATTGGTAGTAGTACGAAATCCCCACGTTTGTTTTGTAAAAAACTATATATTTTTTCCAATCCTTGACCAATTTACCTTGCAAAACACATGAGGAATAAAAGCCAAAATGATATAAAGGAGCAAAGGGAAGAGGCTGGGGACAAAAGAGAAAGCCTTCCAATTCCCAAGAAGTTTGGTTCTTTGCATTATGAAGGAAATATTTGCACATAAATTCTTTCAAGCTGCGTGGGATGGAGCCACGTCACCGAGCTGCATGCCAACAGCACACAGGCTGAGGTGACGTTCTCCCACTGTCCTAGAGCCCCTGCAGGAATGGTGGGGTTGAACAAGCTGATCTTGTAATAATCCCTATCTGCACATGTGCTTCGCATGTTTTTGTTTTTATTAGTCTTAGCTTTCTTCGCCATTAATTTTGTTCTCATTCCCACCCTTTCTGAAGTCCTGTCATCTTCTGCTCTTCTCACAGTCGCTGCACATGTTCACTTAGTTTTTCTAATATACATCTCCCTGCTTATGTAATACATTTCATTTGATTGACTCAAGAAATCCCCTTTTGTGCCTTTCATTATTTATTGTTAGAAGGGTTGATCTTTATTTTCTTCTTAAAGACAGGTTTTATATAAAAATAAACAATTTGAGGAAATTTCCTGTTTTCCAAAGTAGAGTAGAGTTTGAGGGGCTTCTTTTGCTTCCCAACATGCTTTACCAGTAAAACCTTTGCATTTCAAGAATGGAAGAAAAAAAAAAAAATGCCCTCCCGCAATCCAGGAACTTTGCGTTTACCCAGGACATTTGCGCTCTCGACTGCTGATCCCAGAACTGCAAGTTCGGCTACAGGGACTCCACAGGCTCCACTCTCCAGCCGGATGTTCAGGTGCTGAGGTCCTGCTGGTACACTCTCCAGCCTTACACCACTATTCCAAAAGTTATGTCTTAGGTGAACAAATCAGGGCACAACTGAAAATCATTCGCTGGTCTATACAGTCACTGGAATTGCAGTTAAGTCAAGTCTACTAAAGCCCCAAACACACAGAATTTAAAAAGACCAAAAATAAGTTGGCACTTGTTTTTTGTCAAAGTGATACAATGGTTCAGTTCTCACAGTTCTCGTGTCAGTTCAATCACACACAGTCTTGTCATGAAAGCAGAATGCTTGTTACTACAGCCCTGAGAATTCAGCACGTGTAATCGAGATAGGGTAAAGATGATGGTGAGGGAATTTGAGGTTGCACAACCAGAAAAGAAAAACTAACACATTCTAAGAAACAGATAATAATTTTAAAGGGACCAAAAAAGTATTGAGTCATATATAAGAATGGAAAACAAGAGATAAATGTACTTCTATAACGAGGTCAAAGCAGAAATTTTAGCAAATGCAGCAATTTTGCTTTCAAATATCAGTGATCCAGATTACTCTTTTTCCTTGTAATTAAAAAAAAGTATGATTTAATCTTAGTACTTCCTTTTATGCTATTTTTATTTCTGAAAGTGTTCCCAACACGTTCAAACATTAATATGATAGCAAGCTTTCCTCTGAAAGCCAAGTTTGTCTGAAAGATTTGGGCAATTAGATGCTGAAAGCTGTCATTTTTTCCCAAATATTCTGTAGCTTATTTGATATCTATTAAATGCGAAAGACGGTAACTGGGAAAGATGACTGGGAAAGGAAAGGAAGGAGTGTAAAGAGTATAGTCATTGCCTTTTTAATTTTTTTTTTTTTCATTGACTTAAAACAAAAGCTGTGAAGTTATTTCCATGGTCACACAGGAATGATTGCCAGGACTCAGTAGACACACTATTATAAATTCTTCTTACTCTGAAAATCAGATAGGTGATGGTCACAGCAAACATATTTAAGGTAAGAAAATCATGTTGAGAATAATAAGTAAAGATCAGGAACATTTAGATTAGTGATTATATAATAACAGACTTGAGCAAGTTGATCCTTCTAGCCCTAAACAATTTTCTGCATTTAATGGCAACATGATTTAAAAAGGATTTTGAGGCAATTACAGAAAAGTTCTCAAACTCAGCTTGTTCATTTCCAAAACGAGAATGATAATCATATTTACCTAATAGACTTTCAGCAGGGGTTGAATGAAGGACTAAGCACAATTCATAGAGCATACTAAGGATTTAATAGAGATTAACTATAATAATAATAACACATTATATTAATGTTATTAATAATAGCTTTCAGAAATCTAGCCAAAATTCCATTCATTCTGATCTTTATTGATCTATCTTTACTTATAATTTGTTTTCATAATATGTTTTCATTGTTGCAGTTAGAAAAGAGAATTAGAAGAGTGTGCTATACAGTTTTGTTTGAGCCCAGTTAATGCTTTGCTTTTATATGCAATAAAATAATTAGTGCCTATAGGTTTTTTCTAATAATGTCAACATTGAAATTCAACCTCTTTTAGATTGAAGAAGTTTTAAATTTAAGTTTGAAAGACAAAGTTAACCTCAACAACTCAAGAGTGTATCAATATGTTGATATAGCCATTAAATAAATTGAGGTTTTGTACAAGGATGCAGTCTAAAAATTGAAAAATAAGGGAAAACACATGTGAAAACTTTCATATTACTTGTTTTAAGGTCTTAACAATGTTATGCCATTCATGGAAAAATAATCCAGTGTGAAAGCTGTTAAACTTCCGTTGGCCACATTGTTTTGGCCTACTTGAAGAGAGCGTATATCATAGCTTTTGCCCATTTAGCAACAAGCTGGCATTGAAAGGCTGGGCTAGAGTTCACAGCAGACTAAAAATATTCTGGGAGGATTGGCATGCAGACTTGCACATCATTTAAACTAAATCACACCTGGCAGATGAAAAGAAATGGGAACACGTATGCAAGCCAATTTGCATACAGAAACAGTGAAATTTAAAGAAAGTATAGCATAATATTTAAAATTTGTAATTTTGCAGGTAACTAGATATCTGGATGAAACTAAAGGATCCTGCTTTTGTGTCTCCTAGATGGTGCTATGCCTCAACCTTGAGGAAAGTGTTAAATGTTTTATTTAAATCAGTATACAATACATTTCATTGGAATCATATAGAAAATGATTTGCTAGCAGTATGCTTTGTTCCATATATTTATATATTTTTTAGCCTACAAAAAGACATTACATGTGATTTAAAACACTCAAAATTTGTCTTATCTACTAGTTCAGTCTGAATTATAAAAATGTCAAAGGCAGATATTATATAGACTATTTCTGGAAAAGTATCTGACCTAAAAAATACTGATTACATTTCTATTCTCCCAAATTTTTATGTGGACATGTCTAGGAAGTTCATGAAAACACACGACTGAAAGAGATCCATGAAGATGTCAAGGAAGCCTTATCATTCTCTGATCAAATCTTGCATGTACATCGTGGAAGACTGAAGAAGAGCAAGGGAGGCGGAAACTCTCCACATATGCACATTATGACTGCTAGGACATCACAATCTTCATTATTTCCGATAATGAATAACGATGACAATTTCAAGAACCTCAATTTAGGAAAATAAACAACTAACATACATGACATAGAAACCTTCTAAACAGTCTAAAATTCTAGCAAATTGGCATTTAACTTTCCTCTCCCCTCTTCCCATTCCTATCAAATACTGTACGTACAAAAAAATATTTATTGCATTTTAGTAAATCATTTACCAATTCTTTAATCTCTGTGAAATATAAACACTTTCTATTTGTATTATAAATCATTATGATTTAAATTTTACAAAAATGACAATATGAAAAGAAAAGCTGAAGAAAGAAAACAGAAAATATTGTTTATATTATAACTAGTATATAAATCTCTGTCTTCACAATCATCTGAATCATAGAATTCTGCAGGCACTTTCTCAAACTTAACTATATACTCTTAGATGAACTGGATTTATACAGCTTGATTAATAGTACTGGAGTGTTATAAATTACAAAATCCCAAGCTTTGTTTCTTGGTTCGCAATGTACCAAGCCAGGCATTCAAATATTTTAGTACTACCACACACAACAGCAGAATGTTGGGAACAATTTTCATGATGGCTCCTACAACAGCTGGAACAGATGGATATTTGATGGAAGCCACATGGCCTGAAAAACTGAGAGCTTCATCAGTTATTTCAATACACAAAGCACTATAGAACCTCTAAAAGAATATCATTAATATGATTATAGGGAAATAAATCATTTTACTTTTGATGAGTATTTATAGTTTTTATTGCTAGAGAAGAAGTTTACTTTAGAGATCTCAAGAATGCAAATTATTCAAATAAATATGAGTAGAAAAAAATCATAGTATAAAATATTTAGGATGCGAGATCATAAGAGTGAAGAGATTTTATATTGCTAAAGAAGAACTAAATGGCCGGGCGCAGTGGCTCACGCCTGTAATCCTAGCACTCTGGGAGGCCAAGGTGGGTGCATTGTTTGAGCTCAGGAGTTTGAGACCAGCCTGAGCAAGAGCGAGACCCCGTCTCTACTAAAAAATTAGAAAGAAATTAATTGGACAACTAAAAATATATAGAAAAAATTAGCTGGGCATGGTGGCACATGCCTGTAGTCCCAGCTACTCGGGAGGCTGAGGCAGGAGGATCACTTGAGCCCACGAGTTTGAGGTTGCTGTGAGATAGGCTGACGCCATGGCACTCTAGCCCAGGCAACATAGTGAGACTTTGTCTTGGGAAAAAAAAAGAAGAACTAAATAAGATGAATGGGTTGTGTGATGGTTGAGGACTTAGAGCAGAACATTTGGCTATCTCTGAGTATTACTGCTTTCGTGTTTCAGGGATGATGAAAATTATTGCTGGTACACAGTTTTAAGATTCAAGCAATAAATTACCCAGCATAATATCATGATGTTTGCTGGATATACACACATTATTATACTTTTGTGTCTAATTTTAAAAAATGAAACAGACTAAAGTTCTGATGCTCCATTTAAGCTCATAGAAAAATATTTGGCACAGTTTGTACACAACTGCCTGATATTTCACAGAAGTTCCCTCTAAGGAACTATTTTCTTATTGATAGTATAAAGTGATAAAACATTTCTAGTCTTTTTTTTTGATACTTTGGATTTGAACAATTTGTACATTTTTCTTTTTATAAATAAAGAAGTCATAGAAGTAATAAATGACTGCATGCGTATGTCAAACAATCCAGAAATGTCTGCAGAAAAGTTACATTTACTCTCCCCTCCCATTGCCTTGATCCCATTCATCAATTTCACTTCCCTCTCAAAAGGTAACTACTAATTACAGTTTGGAGATTATATTTTCAAACCATATTCTTTGAGTTTAAAAAGATATACTATGTATGTTTTTATTTTCCTTAAATTTCAAATGTATTATAGAGTATCAATTTTTCTTACATGCCTATGTACTAACAGCCATGTCTTGTAAATCTCTTCATGTTAATACACACATATCTTTTTTTAATAGCTATACTAATCATTCCTTTCCTGATGAACATTTTTGTTGTTTCTCATTTATCACCATTGCAAAACACATCCTTGCATTAGCATCTTTGTGTGTGTGTGTGAATGTGATTGCATGTATCTGTTTGTAGAACAATTTTCTAGAAGTGCATTTGCTAGATTTCCATCCATTTTTCAAACTGATATATTTTTAAACTAACATTTCACATATTTTTCCTTAAGTAATTCACCCCAAGTAATCTACAGATTCTTTATGTTCCTGTTTATTTTCATATGTAATAAACATCCATGCTCTTTAGAGGCGAGCTTTCAGATCATGTAATCATACAATTAATAAGTAAAGTGATAACCATTCTACTTTCCCTTTATAGTATACAAATTAGGAAATTATGCAAACTATTGACCTGTTATCTTTTGATTAAATTAACCATAATTATAAGTACGGATGAGATCCATCTACTTAAAATTCCTCAAAGGAAAATTAATTTCCAACACCAATTATTTTCATCCAGCAATGTATACTAATAAATTCCTATAGGCTTATGAACCACAGTAAATTAAACTACACAGACAACCAAATATTTACTAATTTCCAAATTTATGATGCTTACATTGACAAGGAAAAATTATAGATAATTGCTCTCTTGAGACAATATTTTATACCTAAAAGGATTCATCAGCTCTGAGAAATTTTACCATTTATGCTATTATTTGTGCTTATTTTACTTTTGTTTAATTTAAAAATTAAAAATAAAGAAATTCAGCTTTTTGTTAAAGTAATACATGTATCTGACTCTCTACATTATCATAAACAACAACAACTTAAAAACCACCATCAATATTAACAAAACAACCATGGATTTCAAAAAAATATAAAAGTTGGAAATGGATGAAATGCTAATATTTATGTATATACTGAAATTTATTCTATCAGTGTTAAAATGGATCCATATGTGACTGGCAAAAGAAAATGACATTTTCTCAAGATTTATTTAGTATTCTTATTAAATTCAGCTGACACAAAAGACTTACCTTACCAGGGTCACAATCAGTTCCATCCATTGGTGGATCTAGTTTGGTTTTGCATTCTTTCTCACCTTCTACCTTGCACCATAATCCTGTGCAAATAACGTGCTGAAAAGAAGAGCACAGTAACCAATAAAGGGGAAGGTGTCACATTTTCAAGGTTAAGCCAATAATTTTTGAGAGAGCTATTTTGAAAGAATAACAAAGAAAAATATGCTTTAGGTACTTTTAATATTAAACTTATAATTGAAATAGTATATGGCTTATTTATAGTGATGGGAAGATTGATACGTAACAATAGAAAATCTAATAAAATTATTTTTAAAAAACTTCTTAAAATAAAACACACATGGTTATGCAAGATTATGTAGATACAAAAGAAAAATTTAAGCTAAAAATCATTCTCTATACCCCAATAGAAAGCAGGCTGGAAGCATAAGTGTGTTTGTGGTATGAACGCAGTGCCCTGCCCTAACGCCTGTCCTCACTTATGCTCTGCTTTATGCTAAAATCCCACACTTAGCACTTCATTATTTCATCCTGCAGTCTTGACCCCTGACACAATACAGACTCTTAGTGTGCATGTTTCTGTAAATTGCTATCAGTAATTTATACTTCAGTATAAATGAGTTTTAGATCTTCAAAGTATGATGAAATTTGGGGGGGCATGGAATGTTAAAGGTATTAAAAAATGCTGAGATGAAGCAGCTGAGCTATCATGACAACAAGAGAAGGGAAGTCTGAGGAAATGCAAGAGGGAAGATTGCCCAAAATCTTAGCCACAGCTGTACCTGTGGCCAGCCTGGAGACATGGACAGGAAAAGGCCAACTGACACATTTGCAAAGACTTTCTATATCTGTAAGAAACAGGAAAAGGTTGAAGTTTTTTAGACACAAGCATATTGTTAACAATTGTGTAGAAATACGTAATTCATGAGGGACATTTAAAGGTGAGCAGGGTATATAATCCGTAGTGACGATGACTGCGTTACTACCTATCCAGATACCTGGAGAAGAGAGTGCAGAACAGGTCCATAAAGACAGAACAGGTGGGAAAGACACACTTATGAAAAGACCAGTGTGAGGAGTAGGCCTATCACAGATGGGAGTAGTGAAGAACAAGATTGAAAAGACAGGAGAACCAGGAAGGATTAGGGACCCCATATTTGTAGAGACAAGGAATCCATTTAACACTTGACCAGTGACAGGTTGATAAGAGGCTATTTTGGAAAGCTTACTCTAGAAAGTTTACTCTAAAAATCATAGCAAAATTAAAGCTAACTTACGACCCAAATCTATTAAATATGTTATGAAGAATATATTTAAACTAATATTTCAAGTAGTTCTGTTACAACTCTAATACTGAATTTGTCACAATTCCCAAAATATTACTTTCCTCTATTTTAGATTTCTGAACTGTCTGTAAGCTCTTAAAATTCAATACTCTACAGTGAAAGTGCGATACATTTTATTTACCTTATCTGCTGTGAAATTATTTGTTTTAAAATGTCACACAAATATATGTTATATTTAGGATATGGTTTAGCATAGCTAGTATGTTTTTATTTTCATATAACCTTTACCAAAAATCCACCTAGAACATAAGCAGAGGCCAGTTGTTCTTCCTGTGCTTTTGTGGACACATTTATATTTGAATTAACAGATCTCCAACCTGAGAATTTTTGAACCTAAACGTTTTTCATCCCCCTCCCTAAAGACCTTTCTGTCAAGGATGGTTTCTCATCGATGCATACTGAATCCAAAAGTAAATCTTCTGCACTGTAGTTCTGCACTAATACTTGCTTGTTGAATATTGTTGGTGGTCTAACTTCTGCTTTTCCACCATTATCTGCTATTCAAAATTGCAGGTCTTCTAATTGATTCCCACTTGAGGCACTAAGAGCATAAAAGCAAACTTGGCAGCCTTTCAAGATAAGCATAGTCACATAGAATAAATCTCACACAGAAATCTCTTTTATTCTTTCTGTTCTGCAGGTCTAGGGATCTTATGGTAAGTAAATTATAGCTTCAGTCTTAAAAATAACTCAAATTCGGGAGTTCAACCCCAAATGGTACATAAAATGCAAGAGAACGTTGAAGAAATGGTACAGACAGTTTTCACCTTGAGAAGCGAATAGCTCAGATGTGTGGTACTAGAGCTACATCATACCAAGCCCTTTCTAAGGGGCAGGATGGGGAATCGCATTAGAAACAATTGTTCTCCACATGTTACACAGGCGAGAATCAGGGTTTTTTTTCCAACTTAGTTGCCAAAACCACTTATATGTCAGTTAAGAAAAGAACTTTAAAACCTAAAATACTTTGCATAGGAATCCACAATAGAAATATATAACTCAGCATTTCCTCTCAAACTAATAAAAATATTACAATATTTATTTTTATTCTTCCATAATAAAGAGATCATTAAAAACATATAATATAAATTTGGATGATTATCTCAGCTAGGCTTTTAAAATGTTTACATGAATGAACTATATGTTTAACACATTAACTGCCATATATTTTTACATGTATATTACATGTATACTTTTACTTTGCAAGCTGCAAAAGAGTATTCCATGGAACAAACACATCAGGAAGTGTTAAAGAAAGTGAAAAAGTAAAAAGAAATTAAGAGAAAGGAAATCTGTCAATATCAACTTAATGGAAGTCTCAAAGAAGTGAGAACAATAAAAAGAAGGAAGAAACTATTTATTTTTTTTAAAGAAAAATGATCCAGAATTAAGGTAAAAAGATTCCCCTTGTGGAATGGAGGATTAAGTTCTCAAATCAACCTTCCTGTAGGTAACAACTATAAATTGTGGACAGAATATAAAACACAGCTTGCTGAAAGCTCTGGAGAGTGAATCTAGGCAGGCAAACTTTTGAAGGGAACTGAAAAAATCAGCATAAGGTGAGTTCATCACCTTTGCAGCACTGATCTAGTAGTTGCCTGTGGCCATGTCCTGACACTGGGCGGCCAAAGCAACAGGGCAAATCACACTATCTCTCTAGGTACATGAAGACAGAGACTGAGGTGGTCAAAGCTGCCAACGACTGAGGCAATAAAATCAGAGGGACCTAATTCCCTTGTTGGCGCCTGACCCATACGCACATGGGACACACCATACAGAGCACAGATAAAGGAAAAGTGAATGGATCTAAGATATGAGCTGCTGCTTGCAGTAGATGAGACAAAGTCTCCAGTTTGAATGTGATAAATTTGTCTGTGAAAACAAAAAAATAAAAACATTCTTTGGAGGCATATAACAGAATCCAGAATCCCTACAATAGGGGTCAGCAAACTTTTTCTGTAAAGCACCAAACAGTACACATTTTAAGCTTGTGAGCCATATGGTCTTCGTTGCAACTTTTCAACACTGCCATTTGGCTTGAAGGCAGCCACAGAGGATAAGTGAACAAATAAATGTGACTTTGTTCCAGTAAACCTTTATTTATAAAAACAGGTAGCCAGACCCCAGATTATTGTTTGCTGATCCTTACTCTACAACATGACTTCACAATTTATTGTGTACAAATAAAAATCATTGACCTATAAAGAACCAGTGAAATGTGACCCTTTATAAAGAATAAAGTAAATAAATAGTTAAACCCTGAGATGACACATACGTTACAATTTTCATAAAATTTTAAAACCCGCTTCATGAATATACTCAATGAGGGAATGGGTTTTGCTTGTAATCAATGAGAAGATAAGATATCTCAAGAGAGTAATAAAAAAAATTAAATGGAAATGTTCGTTTTACATGTGAAATATAAAATATGTGAAATAAAAAATTCATTGGATGGGCTTAATGGCAGAATGAAGATGATAAAAATTCAGTAAACTTGAAAACAGATCAAAAGAAATTATCTAATCTGAAAGAGGAAGAGATGATATTTAAAAATATGAAAGAGCTACAGAAATGGGTGGGATTATATCAAATGGTCTAACATATGTAACTAGATTCACAGAAGAGGAGAAGTGGAGAGGTAGAAAATAGTTAAATGAATGATCA
This sequence comes from Indri indri, assembly GCA_004363605.1. NCBI lineage: Eukaryota > Metazoa > Chordata > Mammalia > Primates > Indriidae > Indri > Indri indri. The sequence goes on along the minus strand of RJWJ010007578.1, from coordinate 29,859 downwards.
CCAAAACTTCTTCCCAAATTTGGTAAAAGACAAATTTACAAAGTCAAAAAGGTCAACAAACTCCCAATGGGATGAATATGCATAAAAGCATACCTCGACACATTATAGTCGAATTTCTGAAAACCAAAGATGAAGAGAACATCTTGCACACATACAGAGAAAAACAACAGATCACATACAGGAAAATAAAAATCCAAAGGCTATACATCTCTGATCATAAACCATGGAAAAGAGAAGGTGAGGGACATCTTTGAAATGTTAAAAGGAAAAGAAAAGGTCAACCTAGAATTTTCTATCTAGTGAAAATATATTTCAAAAATTAAGGTGATATAGGTATTTTTGGATGAAAGAAAATTAAAGAAATTTGCCGCTGGCAAACCCAACTGAAATAAATGAAAAATGAAAATGGAACCAGAAGGAAATTTATATCTTCAGGAAATAACGAAGAACAATGGAAAGCATAAATATTTGGGCATAAATTAAAGACTACTTTTTTATTCTTTATCTTTAAAATATATATAAAATGTATAAAGCAAAATTTATACAATTTTATTGTATTGTTTACAATGTTTTAATACATAGAGGTTGTATATATGATGACTATAGCACAAAAAACCAAAATGAAGAAATCTAAATACCTATGTGACTTCATGTTTCTAAATTTCAAATAAAATTGTACTGTATTAACTCTAAATAGACTGAGAAAATTAAGACTTTATATTCTAATCCCTAGAGCTGAGTTTAGCAAACTATGGCCAGGAAATTGGCCAACTGTCTTTGTAAATGAAGTTTTACTAGAATGTGTCCATGCTTATTCACTTACATATTATCTAGGGCTGATCTGAGCTAGAACAGCAGATTTGAGTTACAACAGAGGCTCTATTGCTGACAAGCTTAATATATTTACTGTGTGGCTCTTGAAATAAAAGTTTGTAAGCCCAGACCTAGACCCAGACCAGAGCAGACACAAAGGTAAAGAGTTACAGCTAAAAATATAATAGAGAAATTAAAATTAAGACCCTAAAAAATTGTGCTCACATGGTAGTAATATTCACTGGGTGTCAGTCAGGTGGGGCCGGGGAAGAGGGGTAAACTCACAGCTAACGGATGTGGAGCACACTGTGTGGGGGAAGGGCGGGCTGGCAGCCCTGGCTTGGGTGAGGCAAAGGCATTACATGTAACCAAAATGTTTGTACCCCCATAGTCTTCTGAAATTAAAAAAAAGTAGAAAAGGGAATCAGAAGAAACGAAAGAGTTAACAGAAAAAAATACATTATAAAATGCTAGACCTAAATTCAAAATCATTGTTTAATCAATGAGTAAAACATTAATGGGTTAAATATTTCAAATAAAAGATCACAATTATTGGAATAGATAAAAAGCAAGACTCAACTATATGCTTACTACAAGAGACTCACTTTAAATATAAGCACACAAATAAGTTTAAAATAAATGAAAAGAAAAAGTTATACCATGCAAAAATAAGTGCACAAAATCAGATTAATATCAGATATAATAAACTTCAATATAAAGGGTGCCACCAGTGACAAGGAGGAATTTTTCATAATAAAAAAGTTTCAATTCATCAAGAAGACAACAGTAATAATTGTTTTAGTGTCTAGCAATAAAGTCTTACGAGGTATGAATCAAAATCTGACATAATTAAAGGGCGTAAACAATTACAAAATCATAGTAGGATATTTAAATGTCCCATTTTAGCAATTAATAGAACATCTAGACAAATAATAAAAGATGATTTGAACAACTCTATTAAGCACCTTGACCTAATTAATATTTATAGAATACGAACCCTAACAATTACAGAAATACATTTTCTCAAATGTATATAGTATATTCATCTGAATAGATTATAAATGAGTCTCAATAAATTCAAAAGATTAAAATGCAGAGTATAATCTTGGTTCAACGAGTAGAAAGTTGGATTCCACAACAGGTGAATGTTTAAGTGTCTAAGACTGAAGTCTTAAGATCACATGTGGCCTTCTAGGTCCTTAAGTGCATCCTTTTGACTGATTTCATATTTTATAGGACAAATCTGTTCATTTTTATTAATACATTTTGCTTCATCTTTTATATTTTTATTTTATTTTTTAAAATGAACATATTTAAAATACCAAAGAATAAAATAAATTTCAACAAAATAATCCTCCCAGATTGACCAGCACAATTAGAACATTAATGAGCCATCAGCACTAAATTGATGGCTCATGATTTAGTTCTAACTTCTCCCACCTTACTGGCGCCACTACTGCACAAGGCTGGTTGGTGAGTGTTTATGCGGGTCGGGTAGGCCAGTCTCTTAACAGCTTTTGACAATGGTGCACTGTATGTTTCTGTTTCAAGTAGAATTTGTGAATAGTTGCACAGCTCGACAGTACTGTTTAATTCTGTCTGCTTAACAGCCTATCATGTCAAAGACAACCAAGGAAACACTGAAGGAAGAAAACAGATTTTGTAATGAGGATTCAGAATTGCAATATTGTCTTGTTTCTGCTAAAGATAAGATGATTTGATTGTTTTCTGACACTGCAATATCAACATTAAAGAAGTTCAATGCTCATCAGCATTATAACACTCAAAAAAGACCATGAATATTTTAAATTAGAGGGAAAAGTGTGAAAGGTTATACTGTAGAAATTAAAAGATGAAAAGCAAAAGCAAAGACAGTTCTTTCAAGCAGCAATAAGACCTGGAAATAATGCCACTGAAGCAACTTACAAAGTAGCTTATATGCTCAGGAGAAAAGAAAAGCCATTCAGTGATGTAGAAATTGTGAAAGAATGCATTATCCAAGTTGTAGGATGCTCAGACCTTGATAATGTTTCAAAGTACAAACAACTGCCTGTTTCAGGGAAAACCATAGCTAACCAGCAGCATAAATTAGCCTCCAACTTAACGGAACAACTTCATGCAATGCTTCAAAAGAAAACCATATATTATTCAATCACTTTGAATGAATCAACTGATACTACTGACTCAGCGCAGGTTTTGTAATTCATTTGGGTCATAACGGAAGATTTTCTTTGCTATGAAGAGTTACTCACTTTGGGCACTCTTGTGAACAGAACATGGGGAATAGACACCTTCAACAACCTTCAAGATAAACGTCATGAAGTTGGACTGAATTTGGTAAATTTAGCGAGTGTATGTACAGACGGTGCACCTTCAATGACAGGAAAACATGAAGGGTTTATTGCACAGATATAAAAAGTATTAACAGATCCAGATGCTCCCATTTCTTTTCATTGTATCTTGCATCAGCAAAATCCCTGTGCTAAAGCTACATTTTAAGTGACACTTTGCATCAAGTTATAAGTATTGTTAACTCTATTTGTGCAAATATAACATGGCATCATCAGTTTTATAACATGCTAAAATTGAACGCCGAGGTATTCAGTGTGGATTTGCCCTATCTTTCTATAGTGTGTTGGCTGTCACAGGGACAGGTGTTGGCCAAAATTGTATCTCTGTGAGAACAGGTAGTTAAATTTTATGAAGAATAGAATCAGCAATGTGAATTATTGAAAGAAGATTTCTATAGGAATATAGCATTTCTGTGCGATATCATGTTAAATCAAAATGACTCGAATTCATTTCTTTGCAAGGTAAAACTAAGTCTGTATACGATACGTGGCAAAAAAAAAAAAAAAACAAAAAAAACACAAAAATCCAAGCATTTCGAAAAAGGCTTTTTTCAAAACACTTCTTTAAAAGAAAATTTTGGATGAACATTTTCTCCAGTTAGCAAAGGTCACTGATGAGCAGGATGATATACGTGAATCCTCTGAAGAATATGCAGCTGTTACAGACCTATTAACTGGAAAATGCAATGAAAATTTCTCCGACTTTGAGAATCATGACATCACATTCGAATTAGTATTTCGGCCTCACCTAGTTGATATCGCCAAGGCACCTAAAGAACTATAGATGGAATTGATTGAGCTCTCAGTAGATAACATTTTAAAGTCATTGTTTGATGCTAAGAAAGTGCCCATTGAAATATGGAAAAACGCAGTAGAATACCCATGCCTTTGGCAACATTCCTGAAAAACGCTTTCTTGCTTTTCAACCACTTATTGCTGTGAATCTACATTTTCCTACCTAACCCAAATCAAGACGCTCTTAAGGTCACAAATGACTGATACCTATCTAGAAGATCAACAGAAACTGTGGACCTTCATGCCGCAACCAAAACTGTTCAAATGCTTTCCAAGAAAAAGCAGGCACAACAAAGTCATTAAAAGGTTCACTTTAAAATTAACAGTCTCATTTTTTTTGAAATTATTAAGTACATGGTAGTTACATTTTTACAAAATAATGTACATTTTTAATTATTGAAGTTTCTTGAATGCAGCCTTATTTGATTACAGCTAAATTAATACTTCCAACATGAAAAGTTTCCCCACCCCTGGTTTAAGAAAAAACAGATAAAATTTTCCAAAATGATGATACTATTTTTCATTTCCAGCAGCAGTATATGTGGTTTCTGGTTGCTCTGTCATCATCAGCGACAATTTCGTATTTTCAATCTTTTAAACTTAGGACACTGCGATGGGTGTGCCACGTAGCTCTTTATGGCTTTAATTTGCATTTCTTGATGCAATGTTAATGATATTGAGCATCTTTTAAGGAGCACGTTGTTGGCTACTTGTATATCTTCATTTCTGAATTGTTTGTTCAAAATGTTTTGCCTATTTTATCTGATTGCTTGGTCTTTTATTGTGGAAGAATTTATATATTCTGCACACTAGTCCTTTGTCAGATGTACATATCATGAATATTTTCTCCCATTCTGTGGCTCACCTTTTCATTTTCTTGACATAGTTTTCCTAAAGGAAATCATTTTGTTTTGATAAATTCCAAATTATATTTTTTTCTTTTATTTGTCATGTTTCTGGTGTCTCATTAAAGAAATATTTGTCCTATATTTTCCCTGAAGTTTTATAATTTTATAGATTTCACATTTAGGTCTATAATATATTCTGGGTTAATTTTGGTGTATGAATGAAGTAATTTTTTAAAGATGAACATCCAGTTGTCCCAGCACAATTTGTTGAAAAGCTTTTCTTTGCCCATTGAATTGCCTTGTCACTTTTGTTGAATATCAATTATATCCATATGTGAGAGTCTATAATTCGACTACTGTGTTCCATGTGGAGTCATTTCTCTCCTTTTGCTGATACCACACAGTCTTCATCACTATAGACTTATAAGTCTAAAATCACGTAGTCTATGTACTCCAACCATTTCATGTTAAGCCTTTTTACAACCAAATTTCTGCTGCCCTTGGAATTTCACAATGCCAAGTTAGAGACACGGCCCTCCAGAAATGAAGCCCTCCAGAAATGAAGGCCTTTTCATGAAGGACTTCATTTCAAAGCAACTCTCTTCATTGGATCAGATGGGAGGTTTTAGAAAGTCCTCCACAGTTTTGAAGAATCAAGCAGGTATGAGAGAAATATAAAACTAGAAGTTTCCATGTCAATTATTAAAGTCATTATATGATTTAATCATATTAGAAAGTTTCTGCACATTTAATACATATGCAGTACAAATGTGCCTAGTCCAAAAACAAAGGGAGGACCCTAAATTTCCTGGAGATCTTCAATTTTATCACACTTCCTTCTTATTCAAAAAAAGTAACTGTTCCAGGGCCACTTCTTACTGTTTCTAGGGAAACATCCTTCCATACCTCTGAATTCTCAGCCAGGCTAATTTCAGGAAGCTATTACAATGACTTGATTCAGCTGCAGCTGGTTCACCACAGGATGCCAGATGGCCTGAAGGTACCAATGGCTGAGGCTTAAGAACAAAGCCATCTAAGAAGTTACCCATTAATTCTGCAAATTAATGCAGGAGAGTGAGCTTTTATTGCTGGAAATCAAGATGTTGCACAAGCATCTTTACATCTGTGCCTGTAAACATTTGCAGATGTGTAAGCTGTTATCCTAAGGGTAAATTTATATCATTAATTAGATCAGCATTATGCAATAACACTGAGTCTCTAGTGCTTGTGTTTAAATATCTCTTTACAAGTATGGAGAAATATCTAATTGAGATGCTATGGTCCAGCTGTTACTGTCAGATTCAGAATTATTTTGTTTCTAAAATTCTACCTGAAACAAACATGTTGAAGCTCACTGTGAAGCCTCAAACCATGAAGCTTGACAGTTATTTGTAACAGATTGGCCATAAGGTGGTAATAAGGAAGCCTGACCAAATCATGCATAAGCTGTGAAACAAGTTATCTGCCCCATAGGTGGGCTTTTATATAGTCATTGCATTAATATTCTAGAAGGTTATCATCACATTATCTTGACACATTATATATTTGAGAATGAAGTATTTATATGAGTGAAAATTTAGAAATTATTACTCCATCATTCAATCAATTGATTTATTCATTCAAAAATACATACGATGACAAAAAGGATCAACAACTCCATTAATATTAACGAGCTTGCCTTCTAGATTTGTTTCACATAGAGTTTATATGACAGATTGGCAGGTATGGTGCCTTGACATGGATCCCCTAGAAAATATATATGTGTGTAGCAAAACTACAGTCAGGCATCACTTAATGATGGTGGTATGTTTTGAGAAATGCAACATTAGGCAATGTCGTCATTGTGTGAACATCGCAGAGCATACGCACACATACCTAGATGGCACAGCCTACTACACACCTAGGCTATATGGTGTACCCTATTGCTCCTAGGCTACAGACCTGTACAGCATGTGACTGCACTGTATGCTGTAGGCAATTGTACCACATTGGTAAGTATTTGTGTATCTAAACATATCTAAAGACAGAAAAGGTACAGTAAAAACACAGTATTATAATGTTATGGTGCTGCAGTTGTACATGTAGTCCATCATTAATCAAAACATCATCATGTGGCACACAACTGTATTCAGTCTTCTACATTTATAACTATTCCACTTTATACTTTCAAGTTACAACTCCTGACACTTATTAGGTATTCAAGCATATCCAGACAAGTACAAATAATAGTGTGCCAAGTCCTCTGGGAAAAAATATCACTCATCTATTCTTAGACTTCATTTTTCTCCATTTGTCTTCAGCTTTTGACATAGCTGATAACTCTCGCTTTGAAAAATGTCCTCACTTACTCTCCAGGATCTTAATTTGTTTTGGTTCTATTCCTACATCAAAAGACTTCTTCAGAGTTTTATTTTGTTCTTTTTCCCTCATTTTCTTAAACTCTAAATATTGTATTGACCTAGGTCTGTCCTTTAATATTGTCTGTCTTCTAAATCACTTCATATTATTATCATTTAGTGTTATGTCCTCAAATCATCTACTTCTTTATAATGACTTCCAGATATATATCTACCTTGGACCTGCTAACATCTCTACTTACTTGAATGCTTAATGGGCCATATCAAACTTAAAATCTGACTCACACCAAATTCCAGCACATTTTGCTTTCTGTTTTCTCTCACTATAGTCTTCCCAAGATAAATGCATGGTTTGCTCTATCACTTTGTTTTGATCTCTAAACAAATGCCACTTTCTCTAGGAGGATTTCCCAGGTCACCTTATAAAAAATAGCACCATCCCCATCCTCCCACCTGGTATAGTACTTCCTATCTTTCTTACCTGAGTTTATATTTCTTCAAAACAATTGTCACCAACTGACATATTATACATGTATTTGCTTATTGTCTCTTTCCTCCAACTAAAATGTAAGCTCCATGAGGGTGGGGTCTTTGTTTCCTGCTGTAATATTGGTGCATAGTACAGTGCCTGGAAAGCAGTTGGAACTCAATAAATATTTGTCAAATAAATGACTAAATCTGTAAATAATTTCTTCTAAGTCTCTAGCTACCTATCTGTCAGATTCTTACATTTTGCATGCTGTACTGATTTGGGATTATAATGCAAAAGTGAAGAGGAAAAAAGAAAAACATTTCTGGATACCTAAAACCTAAAACTTAACTTTGTATAATGTCCAGTTTAAAACAAGGCAACAAACTAGAATATTGAGAAACATCGATTTTTTTAATAAAATCCAATAAACAGTTATATTTTCAGAGATGGAAAAACCCATGCAGTTTTGTTAGTCAGAAATAACCATATGAACAGTGCAAATAGCCTAGAAAAATAAAAGAAATCAATTAAGATATGTTTTTAACCCTGTTAGGGTAGGAGCTATAGGAGACGAAAATAATTCAGCTTAAACATAGGATCTGATCTAACGGTTTTCCCATACAGAAGATGATACAACATATAAAGAAGCTCGAGTTCTGTAAGAGACCGCAGAGCATGGTGGTTACAATGTATTCTCTTCTTTGGATTTAGACACATCTGAGTTTATATCTAACACTCCCTCTTGAGGAATATAAGAACTTCTAAGTGCTATTTATCCCAGCCTCAAATTGTTGATCTGTAAAATAGTATTGGAGAATAGCTATGGCATACAATAGCTATAAGAATCAAAATAGATCATAAACATTAATAATTTAATACATTACGTGGCAGATATTTAGAGTTCAAAATACTGTGGAATAGTACTAGCAAAATTCAACTAACTGCAATATGTTTTATTATTAAAATAATTTCTAAAAGCTTTTAAAAATGGTATTTATGGAAAACAATCTATAATTTACCAAAATCATGCTTGTGCTTGATTATCTCTGAGTTTTCCTAACACTGGGGGTACTTTATAAAAGGCGAATGTTTTTTATTTATCAGTTCTATCAATTCTTTGTACTGCATAAACTGAAACTCTCCCCTGTGCAATTCTCCTACAGCAGAAACTATAAACGGCCTACTCTGTTGTGAAAAACAATGTAAATTTCAGCATGTAAAGTGTCTGCCCATAAACCCAATTCTGTGTAAGTCAAAATATTAATTTTACCATTAAGATTTAAGAAAAAAGATTATGAGCAAACTTTTGATTATCTAAAAACCCAGAGGTGAGAGCAGAGTGAAGGAGGTTAGTAGATAAGATCAGGGACATATCAGTGGCAGATATGACAGAACTGAATCTGTCTACTATCATGATCATCACGCAAGACGCTGACTTCCAAGCTTCCATGGCTGTGCCACATGTAAACCCCTGGGAATTCGATCACAATCACACACCAACACCAGTTTCTTTGCAGGTCCATTACTACCAGATGAGCATTCCAGTCTATGCAACCTTTCACATAGCACATTCGATGTAGCTCCAACTCCATAAACTCATTCATTTTAATTCTACACCAAATATTCGCTGAGTACTTCACTTACTCTTTGCAAGCCACTGGGCTATATGCTAGAGAAATGCATGCTGTCCTCAGACGTTACTAATGAGTGAGACTGATAAGGAGCGAATAAACCAATAAATGAATAATTCTTTTGATAAGAACTGTAAAGCAGAGAGAAAGAGTATAAAACATCATAATGTCATATGCTGCGGTCCTTATGACTGATTTTAATTATGCTTCCAGTTATCCAAAACAGCATTATCTTCAACAAAGCCACACTCCTTTGAGGCCATCACAGAAACTGGTGGGGTGAAACAGAGTGAGGTTTCAGGAGGATGCTGAACCAATTTGCTCTCAGCGTGGCTATCAATTCAGTCCTGAAGTGTAATGTGTGTAAGTGTTAGGAGGAGGTGGGAGGAGGTGGGCAGATAGGGGATGAGCAGCAGGAAGAGAAAAGGGAAGAAGAAGGTAAATAGAGCTATATTCTTCCATCAATTCAGAAGGCTATTCCGCTTCATCCTTTAGATTCTATAGACCTGACACAAGTGCCCTTTCGGAGTAATTACTGCCTATTGTAACACTATTAATGATATATAGACACTGTTTTTACAGTTTCCCTTTATACATTTGCCTGTTTCCTCTAGTTTATTTAGAAATTTATTCTCTTAATTTTTGTTCCTATAAAATGTATTTTTGGAAATTATTTTCAGAGTGAAAGGCATAGTTCCTCTTCCACAATTACATGTTCACACATAGTTTTCATTGCATTTTCCCCCAGGTATCCGGTGAGAAAGCACAGTCAGCTCTATGGAGAATCCACAGGTTCCACATCCGGGGATTCAACTGATCATGGGCCACAATTTTTTTTAAAAAAGCAATACAAAATAACAATACAACAATATAACATAATAGCAATTTTAAAAATATAGTATAACAACTATTTATATAGCATTTACAATGTATTAGGTATTATAAGTAATCTAGAGATGATTTTAAGTACACAGGAGAATGTGAGTAGATTTTATGTAAATATTACACCATTTTTTACAAAGATCTTGAGTATCTGGGGATTTTGGTATCTGTGGGGGTCCTAAAACCAATCACCTGTTGATAGTGAGAGATGACTGTATGGGATTTGAAACAGAAGCATCTAACTGCCATAATGCAAATACTTCTCTGACTTCTGCTTAATTTTCAAAGTAGAAATTGCTGGGTCCTTCTTTACTGACTTTGATTAAATATGCACACCTTATTTCCATCACTTCCAAAGTATAAAGAAAAAAATGCACAGATCTTTTCTTAGGAAATCCTTCTTTCAAGGATTAGGGTGCTTTTGACCCACAAACTCCAAAATAAAGTCCTGTTCTTCTTCTCCAATCAATACTTCTAAACAAAGAATGTGAGCACTTAAAAAAAATCCCACCTGGACACAACTCTTACCTGCATCTCTTGACAAAAGGAAGCCAATGGCCCAAAGAGGATCTGACATTGCTCATCAGCAGTGTATGTCATCCCTGGCAGCTTAGAGGGAACCAGCACAGAATTGACACTCTGAGGATTCGTTTGCAGCAAACAGTTACTGGCCTTTGACCTGACAATATGTAGATATGTATAAAAGTTTGAATTTAATGTAAAAACCTGTTAGCATAGCAACGAGAAACATTTTTATAGTATCAAAAACATCTTTTTACTTTTACTTCTAGGCACTTCTATTGAATGCTCATAGAAATCATTTCATATATGAAAATCATTTATTTACAATTATTTAAGAGATAATAAATAATAACAGTGTTCAAGTTAATAGAACATTTTGGCTTATAAAGCACGTTCATATGTATGTTCATACATATAAAGCATTTGTAAGTTATAGAAGCTCAGACTCAGAGAGTAACTTGCCCCAAAGTAATGTGTGAATGTAAGAAATCAGCTATACTTGGGGATTTAAAGAATGTATGGAAAGCATTCTCAATTGAATATTAACAGTGAAGATATTTTTGTATTTGACATTATAATACAACTCTGTATACAACTTGTATACAATTTTGTAATACAACTTGTAAACAACATTCAATTTGATCAGAGTCCTGATTCATATGAAGGCAGTCATATGAAATCATGCATGTTCCTTAGGAACTCATTAGGAACAACTAAGGGCTACTGAGCAGCTACTAATGGTGTGTTCAAAATGTCACATGTTCTGAGTGCTGTTCTCTATTACAACAAAGAGCATGCACAGAACATATTGCAAATATTTCAGGAAGAGTTATGGTAATGTAATAAACATCTTATTTTATAGATTTTAATATCCATTTAATAGAATAAAGAGGCTTAAATATTTAAAGCGTATGGAAAAATGAATAAAGGTCATCTGAGTAGTGAATGTAGCTAGCTTGGTGCTCCTACATTTCTTAGTTAGACTTGTTTTGGATACCTTAAGCATCTCTCTAACTACTTTGCATATCACCTACTGCTTCAGCTGCTTATTCTATTATCAAAGGAATAAGTAAAAAAAACAAGGGTTTTCAGATGAAAATTAGAATACTAGGAATATTTTTCTTTTTTTTTCCAACCAGACAGAAGCTAAGTGTTACTCCCATCGAATGGGGAAAGAAGAGAATCAAGGACTATTATAAGGGTGAAAACTATTTATTAATGAAAAAGATTAAAAGTGTAGAAGTATCATAATGGAAAGGTGGAGATTTTGTGATAACAACAGATGTGTTGGGTGAGGAGCAGTGAGAATATTTCCACCAGGAAACACTTAAGAGGTAATTAGACACTGTGATAGATTCTTTTTATTATTATAATAATTCTTCGATCTCACAGATCATCTTAACCATTCTTTTATTTAAAAAATATAGAAACTAAAAGCAAATAATGCATCCCAATCCACACCATGAGTCAATGGAAGAGTGAGGATTGGAATTAAGTGCCCCGATTTCTATGCAGGTGGCCTTTCCACTTGGCCACGCTGCCTTCTCTGTCGGGCAGAGGATGCAGGCACATACAGACATTCACCGTGCAGCAAGAATAAGTGACCTCAGTACCTGAGAAATCTTTCCAAATCTTCCTTGCTACACCGAGACCATGAAACATCACCAAGATTTTGTCCTTTAATCCATTCACCAGACATGATGTGAAGACCATCAGCACACGATGGGTGGTCATTGTCATGATTAATGCCCATGCTGATTCCAAACATAATTAAAAATTTAAAAATTACTTTAAGAAATGTTACTTTTTAACTTTTCATAGCTGCAGATAAATTACAGTTAAAATGCTTAAAATATTGGGAGAGAAATTTGTTTTAAAAGAAATTTAAAAATAAAATTAGATTTCAGATTAATTTATTTTTAAAATCATTTTTATTTTATTTAAAATCATTTATATATTTACATTTCCCCAATCAACCTACAAAATGACATGTTTAGGCCACCTATATTGAAATGATCTATAGATACGCTTTTTGCTTAGTATATATGAAACTCAGAAATAATAAATTTCTATTCAACCACACTAGATTCTTGCTCTTGTCTGAATCAAATTTTCTTCAAAATCTGAATTGAAGCCACATTAGACTATTAATTTCCTATTATATCTTCACTATCTACTTCATTAAATCATCTTCTTCCACCTACTACATATAACACAAACTGTCCTGTGAAACCTCCTGGCCTTTCTTATCTTTTCTAGTGAATCCTGAATGTTGAAACATCATTCTATAGCAGCACAACTGACAATTGCAAAGATGTGGAAACAACCCAAGTGCCCATCAATACAGGAGTGGATTAATAAAATGTGGTATATGTATACCATGGAGTTCTACTCAGCCACAAAACACAACAGTGATATAGCACCTCTTGTATTATCCTGGATAGAGAGGGAGCCCATTCTACTAAGTGAAGTATCCCAAGAATGGAAAAATAAGCACCACATGTACTCACCATCAAATGGGTATTAACTGATCAACACTTAAAAATCTGACTTATTGGCCGGGCGCGGTGGCTCACGCCTCTAATCCTAGCACTCTGGGAGGCCGAGGCAGGCAGATTGTTTGAGCTCAGGAGTTCGAGACCAGCCTGAGCAAGAGCGAGACCCCGTCTCTACTAAAAATTAGAAAGAAATTAGTCGGACAACTAAAAATATATAGAAAAAATTAGCCGGGCATGGTGGCACATGCCTGTAGTCCCAGCTACTTGGGAGGCTGAGGCAGGAGGATCGCTTGAGCCCAGGAGTTTGAGGTTGCTGTGAGCTAGGCTGACGCCACGGCACTCTAGCCCGGGCAAAAGAGTGAGACTCTGTCTCAAAAAAAAAAAAAAAAATCTGACTTATTTCTAAATGGGTATTCTAGAATACCTTAAATTCACTATGTCTGAAGTCTGCCCATCTTATTTTCTCTTTCAAATCTCTATTTACTCCTGTATTCTCTTGCTCTCTTTTTTATGCTATTGCTTCTCACTAAATTCTGCCAAATAAAGAATCTTCAGGTCATCATTTATTTTTTCCTCCCTGAATTATTATCTGATTTATTTTATTTACTGAGTGTCAGGCACAAGTCCTGCTTTCTAAATATTTCCTTCAACTGTCATCTCCCTTCAATTTCAATTGTTACTATTAAAGATGATTACATGATATTCTTATCACAGTACACAGTCTTGACAATCATTGTGATACTCTGAGTCCTGTGCCTCTAGTCTTTGTCAGCATTTCCCTCCCCTTCCTCCTACACTCCCCAGTGAGATCCATTTAAAACTCAATCTGGCTAGACACTCTTCTGTTTTCTCATTACCTATGTGGCAATTCCCAGCTCTTTAACGTGACACAGAGCCCCTTCATCTTCTTCCATGTCATTTATTGCATTTTCACTTCAGCAAAACCAAAGAGTTGTAGTTTCCCAACATTATGTTGTTTCTCATTTTCTTATAATTATTATTTAACATTTCCTATGTATTATACATAGGAAATACATGATAATATGTATCATATTACAAGTTTGAGTTAAACAACCCTGTGGGGCAGGAATGATTATAACATTCATTCTGCTGATGAGAAGAAGTAGCTTGCCCAAGATTACACAATGAGAAATTGGAAAGTGATAATGGCTCTAGAACTCAGGTGATTAATCATTCCACATTGGACATCCATGAATTTCATCCCGCAACCCATACCCTGTCCAAAGTGCCTTTCCTTCAGCTTCTTTGCCTGGACAAATTCTATTTAATCTTCACGATTAATGCAGATTACTTCTAGGAGGTGTTCCTGCCCTAATCCCTGCCTTACCTGTTTGTACTGCCTCCTTTTCCCGCCAAAGGATTCTGTAAATAATATTGCTACAGTGTTTTCCACATTGCATTGTAAATTTTTACTTTTGGTTAACTCCAAATTCTTGAGGACAAGGTCTTTTTCTTCTCTCTAGGAGCCTAGTATATTGCAATCACACTCTGCAACCCATGCTGAAATGCTGAAACAAGCCATCATATAAAATCTTTTCTATTTCAGGAAAAGAATCCATATAATCTCCTATGAATCCTCATAATGAGGTGAGCAAAATAATTACTTGTGAATGAGGGTTAATGCTGAAGAAGAAGAAAGAAGAAAGCCCGTTTTTGCATATGCCAAGTCTGAGATGATGGCAGGGTAGTCCATTGTTCCTTTTTCTCCTTCAATTATTGTCTAGGTAACAAATAAAATTGTCTTTCATAATGAAACATTTATAAGAATATCCATATTGTATTTTAAAACACTAAATTAAAAGAAATATAGAAATTGCTAAGGGAAATCACTAGACTACCTTATTTTCTCAAATCAAAATAATTTTTTTAAGACTGCCAAACTATTTTTATTAAGATAAATTAAAAATTTGAATCAAAATTGTTACAATTAAATATGTTTTTGAAAGAGAAAAATGATATGGAAGGAATGAATTCCATCCACATCATTAATGAATTAAGACTAATTATATCACTATGTCTGCTAACTTTGACTATGAAAATTCTGGTCTAAATAAAACTAAAAATACATTATTGAATTTCACTTTTATTGTTAGAAAAAATCACTGGTGAATCATATTTCATTTTCCTATTCTAATTAATGACTTCAAATAGAGTCTGTTTCAACACAAATTAACAGAATAACTGACAAAGAAAATAAGAAGATAAATGTTTTCATAGCTTGAAGATGAGGAAAAGTAAGAGATTATATGGAATATGTATTAGATGGTTCAAATGATAGAATATTGAAGGGTAGAGTGAAGAGTTGTTGAAGTTAGGGGAGATTTAATCTTTGTATCTTCCCCTAATTCATGTGACCAGAGGCAAGTTAAATAACAATAAATAAATAAACATGCCTCAGTTTCTTCACTTGTTAAATATACTTTCCCAAATGATTTTTTTTTTTTTTTTTGAGCATGCATAAGGACGATATAAAAGGCCTGCACAGTGCCTGGAATATAAGAGGAAACCATAATGATCCTTTATATTGGGGCAATAAATTAGAAGTTTTGTGTCACTCCAATTTGTCAAAAGATGCATAGACTTATCATTAAAGGTAATTTTCTGTATTTGCTTTCTTTGGTGAATGTGTGGACTTAAGAAAAGCCAAAACACACACACACACACACACACACACACACACACACACACAAGAATTTGCTTTGCTTAGATATTAAATCAAAATAAGAAATTGTAAATAAGACATAATCTTACAAATTGGTAAACAGGCCTTAATGAGTTTCTAACTGTACAGTTCAGATGTGGCCCTGTTATGTCACCGTCTCATCTCCATGGCTACCTGTCACATGGAAACACACTCAGCCCTTCAATGGTGGTGGTAGTCTTTCAACCGTACACAAACGCTATTATTTTTGAAGGGCAACAACTGGTCTTTTTCAGAAATAATAAAACTTCCTAAATAATGTGTCCGCTTGAGAGAAGAAGAGGGACTACTTCCAAGATTTAGTAACTTGGACATTTTCCCAACCTTGTGTAATATGATTTTCCAAATATGGAAGATTACAACCTCTCATCCAGATGACCATTTTCCTTTTGCGATCCTGATTCTCATGTAAGAGATTAGCTTAGCCATGGAGAGATCTGGTGATTCAAGCATTGTTTAACATTAGTTAAATTTTCCTAAAGCTATTTAACTCATAACAGAAAATATTATCATTACATTGGGACAGGGCTTTTTTTTTTTCCTAACCATACATCTGGAATTATCAGAAAACACTGCTTAGTCCTGATTCTACAGATTTGAAATAAACCAATTCAAACCTTTTTCTGTGCCAGCCACTACATTAATCACTGACAGTGATGACAACACTTAACCCTAACAGTTCCCCACGTCTCTATCATCGTGACTTCTACTTCCCAGATGCGGAAGGTGCTGAGGTTGACGGCGGAGCTGTGACTCAGGCCCGTGCAGTCAGATGCTCAAGCACATGCAGAGGACCTTCTAAACTACCACACTGTGGTGCTTCTCTTTTTGGATCAAAATTCTCCATTTCTGCAGATGATTTATTGTTTTCTGAAAAATTTTAAATGCTTCTGCTCTTTTAGCAGAAATGCACCTTTACATAGACAGCCCCACAACCAAGTCACACGCATTCCGTGGAAAACATTCGGTAAGTAAGACATTAGCAACACCTCTCCTCACACTGTGCAACTGAACTACATTTTAATAATCTCCGTTTAAATTCATTTTGACAAAGAGCCTTGGGCAAATAAACTCTGTACTAACATTGTACATGGTTGTCAAGTCAACCGAAAAAATATTTTTATCTTATAAAACTTCTCAACTTGTTTAAAAGTTCCTGCCAGGAAGTTTTGTGATATCCTGCAGAAAGCTGGAGAAGCATTTGGATTTTGAAGATGGTCCCTTTTGATGTTTAAATTGTTAGAGAAGAGATGCCTTAATGAATTCATTCACATTTTTTGCATAATTTGGCAAGGATCTGATTTGTAGACAGTAATATTTTAAAAGAGTAGAATTTTTGTGCTGAATACATTAGACATTTTCATGACATAAATATTACCCACTAAGGCCATATATTATGTGGACAAATTAATATAAGAAAGAACAAACTATCACAATATCTAACTGGAAGTGGATTATATTTCCATAAAATAACATTTAATTTTTACATAATTCAGTGGATATATCTAATTTGATGTAATTTCACTGCTGTGTGCTCATGGAGAAAAAAATCAGTCATTAGGAATTATAAGACATTTTTGTATCTTATTTTTTCTTTTTATATTTTAAAGAATTTAAATTTGCACAAACCTGAAATTTGTGCTTCTATTGGTAAGTCAAAAGGCTATGGAAAGCAAATCAGCAACAAGGTAAAAAGTTAGAGGTTAAAAAAAGTAGAAGTACAAAAAGAGAGATTCCTTTTAATTTTGCTGTGCACTATTTTGCAGTTTCATCCAGCAATGCGACATAACACTTGTTAAGAACCAGCACTGTGCTGAGCTGGAGTCACAGAGGTGAGTAAGACACAGTGCTTGCCCTCAAGAGTTCATCATCTGCTAAGAGGAACTCAATCTTTCGCCCTTGTGTAGCCAGCGGATGCCGGATCCAGTGAGTTCTGACGCACAGGACTGAACGCTCTCCCACGCGCCTCCCCGTCTCCCTTCACTGCCGCCAACCACGACGGGCACTGGTTCGTTTTACCTCTTGATTATTGTAATGTGTGCCTGACTGACCTCCTGCCCCTCACTTCTTTCTTTGCCTCATTAAACCGTGCTTTAATCATCCTAGTTTCTCATGAACATATTAACACACAAAAAAACTAGCCATGGAGAGATCTGGTGATCAAACTCTGCTGTGCAAGCAGATTTTCGCTGGCCAGCAGAGATACTGAAAATGTGAATAACAAACCACTTGCATCAGAAACATAAAGCATGATGTTAGGTTAATTAAAATGTAGACTCATGGACCCCATCCCAAACTGATTGAATGAGAATATTTAGAGGTAAGCCCTAAGAAACCACATTGTAACACTTTTTCTAGATAATTCTTATTTACTAAAAATTCTAACAACGAATGATTTACAGGATAAAATCCATTCTTTACCCCATTACTCAAACCATCTCTAAACTGACATCAACCTAACTAAAACAACTAAACCTAACTAAGCAACTAAATATTTCATAGTTAGATAGAAATTCAAAATTCATATGGCCTCTTGGCAACTTAGAGAACTGTGAGCCTAAAAAGTTACTATATGATCTGCTCAAGGAAGGTTACTTGCCTTACTTTAGGCCACACATCTGCCAAGATACAGTAGAGAAATGCAAACAGAAAGCCAATTCTTGTGAGGCCATTCATTAGCTGGGTGATTTTTTTCCCTCTTCCACTTACTGCGACATCCAAACCTGCACTTGGAGAGAATCTGGTGTGGGAGAGCCGCCACATCTGTACTGGCAAAAGTCCCGTTATGATAATTAACTTGGACACACTACTTATTACTTTAAGTGGTATCATTGTTTAAATAAAGTATCAAATACAAAAGCTGAGTTAGTGGTCCATAAGAGTCTTCCTGATAAGCAAACTTCCCACCAATCTGCTTAAGAACCCCTGAAAGGTATGAAGTCACTTCAAGAAAAAACAGAGAGATCTAAGGTCACTGGAAGCTGAAAATCTGCTTTTTACTTTAAAGCATCATAAAATAACTATAACACTACTAATTATTATTACCATTCATTCACTCTATTAAAAGACAACCACTGTGTTATGAAATTAGAGTATCACAGACTCTAACGATGAACCTTGAAAAAAAACGTTATCCAAATTTTAAGAATGAAGGAAATGAGCACATACAGACCTACTTGCTCAAAGCTCATTCATCAAGTGGCTGGCAGAACAGCAGTCAAGCCCAAGGATGTGTGTCTCTCTCAGTTTCCCTTTCACCTGTTCACGCAGGCAGTTGCTAACCTTAACCAGAGGATGTGTACTAGAGGAAGACACTTGTGACATTTGCTGCAGAGAATTCTAAAGAATACAATATGGGGACATATAGCCAATACCAATTTAAGTGGTAAAGGGACATTAATTAAAGAAAAATTAATTTTGAACATTTTAAGGAGCAATTTTTTTCTAGAGGTTAAGAGTATATTTGTCTTTTGTCTATTATGGCACTTTATTATTAATCTATTTCCCATTCTAAAAGTCCTAGGGGATAATGTACTGTCTTTATCTTCATTTCTTATGCACTTCTGTTTGTCTACTCTCCCTTTATATTACATCCTCTCTTCTTACAGCAGGTATATTGCTGCTCATCAATGCAAATGAATGGCAAAAACTGTAGTCACGTCTGAAACATGCTCCTGCAAGCCGAGAGAGTAACCAACTCTATGTGTGACAGGAGGCCTCCTAGGGCATATGCCAGTTTCTTATGGAATTAGCAGAATTTTATTTTTTTTAAATTTTTCCCAGCTTCACTGACGTATGATTGACAAATAAAAATTGTATATGTTTAGGTTACACAAGGTGATGTTTTGATATATGTATATATTGTGAAATAATTACCACAATCACGCTAATTAACATACCCATTAACAACTCACATAGTTACCTTTTTTGCATGTTGAAAACACTCGATATCTATGCTCTTAGCAAATTTCAAATACATAATACATTATTAATAAATGTGGTCACCAAGCTATACATTAGATCTCCAGTACTTATTCATGTTATAACTGAAAGATTGTATATTTTGACCAATATCTTCATTTTTCCTCCACCCCCAGCCCCTGGTAACCAACATTCTACCTCTGTTACTATGAGTTTGACTATTTTTGTAGAGTTCACATATAAGTGAGATCATGTATTATTTGTCTGGCTTATTTCACTTAGCATAATGTCCTAAAGGTTCATCCACGTTGTTTTAAATGGTACAATTTTCTCCTTTTTAAGGAGTGAATATTCCATTATATATATTTTAAATAACTATATATAATATATATATATATATTTTTTCACATTTTCTTTAGTCATTCATCTGTTGACAGACACCACTTAGGTTATTTTCATACCATGGCTATTGTGAATCAGCACAATTTTAGATGAAATAGTGCTACTGCTAAAACTGCTGGATTTGGCCCTTCTAAGTTCATGACTTCAGCACTTGCATAAAATAGCTACACAGGTCTGTAACAAGACTTTAAGATAGATGCATCATAACTGAAATATAATTGAACTATTGCATTTTCCTATAGTTTATTTTAAATAGGAATTCAAAATATCATCATGTACCAAGAAGGAAAAATATTTTTCCATGTTTATATTTGTAGAGCCATGAAACTGTATTTTCTCATAAAACCATACTACATAGTCAAGGCAATTGCATTTCTTAACCCTAACATTCCTCTTCTCTACCTCTGGGACTCAATCGTCTTCTACACAGTCATCTCAAGATGACTGTCGATGCTTATTCATTTGTACAACACACGTTTGAGTACCTATGAGCACTCAGCTTTGTTCCGTGAGAGAAAAAAATATATAAGACATCAATCTTGTTTTCATCGGATTGACATTCATTTGGGGATCTATATATATTTAACTAACAGTATAAATCAGTACGTACCAAAAATAATCATGACAGCTGATATTTACAATAAACTGTGCAAGAGAATTAAAAAGGAAACATATTTCCTGCCGGCCTTTTAGGTTTATTTCTCAAAGGTCTTGGCCATTAACAGGTAAGTACAATTGGAACAGGCATAAATCAGTAGGGCTGCAAGTTGGGATAAGAAAAATAAGCATGAATACAGACATACTGAACATTATGGATTGTCTGCATTCACGATATAGAGAAGTGGGTTACGGAGTTAGAAACATAGATTGGGGCTGCTCTATGAAAGTCATAAATTTAAGGCTAAGGAATCTGGAATTTATTCATTAGGTGGCAAAAGCAGCAAAGATTTCTGAACTGGAGATCAGATCGTGATTCCAGAAGTTGAACCCTGCTAATGTGTGTGATAGATTAGAAGGATCAGGTCCTAAAGACCAGAGACCAGGGAGGAGTGCACTGTAACTGTCCAAGCCTGGAGGACAGCAGCAGAGGGAACAGACAGATGGGACAGTTATTTCAGAGGGAGAACGAATAGAATTTTGCAACTGATTATGGGAAGAACTAAGGGGAGAAAGAGTTAAAGATGTTTCAGATGTCTCAACTAAAGGTCTGGTAGCAATATTGACGCCAATAACAGTGACACAGATGTCTGAAGAAGCAGGTTTATAACCTGCCCCTACCCTCAATTCTATCCAGGCACAAATTCCGGAGGAGTATGTACGTAAATGCCATTGATTTCGAAAGCTGATTAGTCACAAGGCATTTGTATTCTAGGTACTGTGACAATCCTTAAAACTTTAGCAGGTGCTCCAAATATTTATTGCCTTCAAGGAGCTAATTTTGCACATTTATTGTCTCATTAGCCTCTGGGTTCTGAAGAAACTCCTCAATTGCCAACTTAGTGGAAAAGCCATGTTTCCATGCCAAAGTTTAATAATATATATTAGTCCTTTTCCCCTGGTTCAAAAATAAAACAGAAAACAAAGTTCTTACATATTTTTGACCATATCAAAAAATGCTCAATGTTTTTATAATGACATGATATATAAGTAATGTCCCCTAATTTATGTAATTTTATCTAACTCAGCATCTCTATGAAGTAGGCAATCTAATTATCATATAAAATTTTTCATCAGTAAGTAAGTGGTGTGGTGTATATTTAATGCAGTCTCTTTCAACTTGTAAAAATACAAAACTCTGTTAAGGCTTTCTTTGTTATTTTCTTGACACTATTACAGGTATAAATTGTCATAAATGTGCTAAAGTGCTTGGAATAGGAAAGTGAGCTCGGAAGGCAAGAATTCATTCTAAACAAACAGATATGGATAGATAGGTAGATAAATAGATATAGTTGGATTTTGAAAAGTTTCATGAACAAAATTAAAGCAGGCAGAGGGGAATAAGCCCAGGCAGTGGTTGTGTTTACAACTGTTATCAGAAAGGCCTCACTGAAAAGTGATATGTGGGCAGAGAACTAAAGGAGAAGAAGGGAGCAGCCATGTAGCTTTTCCGGAGAAGAACTTTCCAGACGGAAGGAAAAGCAAAGGTAAAGGTCTTGAAGTAGGAGTCTGCGTTTCCGTAAAAGGGTGAAGAATCTGGAGCACAGTGGCAAGGAGGGGCACAGCGGGCTACCCAGGAAGGAGCTAGAACAAGCAGAGTCCAGTGGGCCATTGTGAGGGCTCAGGATTTTACCAAGTGAGACAGGAAGCCATTGGAAGGTTTTGAGAAAAGAAGTCAAGCAATTTTGTTTTAAAAAAAATCTTCCTAACTCTGAGTTGAAAACAGGCTGAAGGGGGCAAGGGATGAAAAACAAAGATAATTTAAGAGGCTACTGATAATCTAGATAAGAGGGGACAGTGGCTTAGTCCAGAGAATTAGCAGAATTAATGAGAAGTAACCAGGCTCTGGATATACCATGAAGGTAGCATCAGCAGCTGATGAATCGAATGTGGACTAGGAGAAACAGAGAGGGCTCAAGAATACTCCGTGGGTTTTGTTTGACCAGCTGGAATGACGGAGCTTTCATTTACTGTGACAGGAAGAGTTCAGGGGGCACCCCTTTTAGGGCAGGAGTCGTCATTTCTGCATGTACATACTAAAGTAAGTCTCACTCTACGTGGACTTAGGTATGTTTCAAGATACATGATATTATTTTCATAAAATTTTACCTGACAACTTATTAAGCACCCCATGTGGTACCAAAAATATTCTAAGCATTTTGAATATGCACACAGAATCTGTTTTTTAATCATTTCACTGATACTCTATGCATAGGAATATTTTACTAAGATAACTACTAGATTCAATCATTCACTTATTTAATATATATTTACTGAATGACTAATATGTACCAAGCACTATCAAATGCCTTCAGAATTCCATGACAAGCAAAAAGAGATATGCCTCATCACCTCTTGAAGCTTATGGCCTAGTGAAGTGTAAATCTAACAGATAAACAAACGTACATTTGCAAAGGAGGCGGTGCCACCAAAACTCTTACTAGAGAGATCGGCCTACACAGAATGCTGCCTTCAGGAGATGGCTATTGAGCTAATGTATGAGCTCTGAGCTGAGAACACAGCGTATCCCAGGTAGACGGAGCAGCATGCACTTATGTCCTGCATGGTAAGGAAACAGGGTACATTAAGAACTCTGGTGTGGACACCACGCTGAGACTGGGCGGGAGCACAACACGAAGTATGGCTGAAGAGATACGGTGGGGACAGACGATCCAGAGGTGGCACAAAAGTAAGCTGAGTGGGCTGAGTTGGCTAGAAGACTCCTGCCCATCTCTGGCACAGCACGGGCTATGGAGCCGCTCAGACTTGGCTTTGAACATGTACTGAGGCGCTTACTAGCTGTGTGAACTTCGGCAAGCATCGTCTCTAAAACAAAGCTAATATCGTCACTTTCCTTCTTTAGGTGGGAGCAGAAAAGTCTTTGGCCTAAATGTGCTGAGCCGGCGCAAAGTTCTGCTCTTCAGTAAATCTCCAGATTTAGCAAGGTCAGAGAATGGTCACAGGATTACGTTATTAATAAGTATCTTTAAAATTATTATTTCCCTGATAATTTATATACTTTAAAATATTTAAGATCTGGGGATAAATTTTACTAAAACCGTTACCAATAATAGAGGTTATTTTACTTTGGGTTGGAATCCACAAAGAGGACAGATTATTTATAGATCTAAAGAAAAGAGCATGTGTGTGTGTGTACACATATTTATATATATATGGTATCTATATGTTTATTTATATAACAAAATAATCTAAAACACCAAAAAATGTGCAAAATGACAACTTTTGTTATTTGCAATGAATTACATCACAGAATTATGTCTAAAAGTACTTCACAAACAAATACAGATAAAGATACATAGGCACAGACCACCTTTCAGGCCCAAAATAATAAAGATTGTTTTCCAGCAACTCAATTGCAACTTCCTAGTGCAACGCTGACTTAGAATGAATAAGGGTTTGCCACATCTGTTACGTGGCAGGGCTGCTCAGTGTGGCCTGTGCACTGGCTACCATTTGGCGAACTGTCTTTATTACTGATTTGTATCCACATAAGTAGCTGGTGCTAGAACGTAAATCAGCTACATCCCTAAGCACACAGTTACGTTCAGCTGACTTTCTTTTTTCAAGACTTTTCCAATGAAGGATGAAATATGCTACATTCCGGCATAGCTCCCTATCTCACCATAGACCGCATTTGACTAGTAAGAGCATTTATTGAGCAGGTAATGAGAAATACAAATTTAATGGAGAGAAATTTACTACATACACTAAAGTAAATTCTAGATGGGTTAAAGTGTTAAGTAGCGAGCTCCAGAGAGAAAATATAAAAGTATACAAAAATGTGTTTCCCTAATTTTAGAGTAAGAATGCATTTATAACTGCAAAAAGATACAGAATAAATAATAAAGTATGATATTTGACTATTAAAAAATTTACAGGCCATAAACATTAAACGTAAAGATTAAATTAACTATTAGAAGTAGGGAAATCTTTACAACGTACTTGATCAAAAGAGAATGTCCTTAATATAAAAAGAACTCCTGAAAAATGAAGTCTCTAATAGTTTTAGTTTCCTAATCTGTAAAATGACTATGATAACAATACTTTGCTCAATTTTGTGAGGTTGAATTAGGTATGTATTTGAATTAGATACAGTATTTAGCACAATGCCTACTAATAAAAGAATACATTGCTTTTCTTATTAGATAGCCTTTGGCAACCTAATATAAAATATAAGATTTTGAAACTTTAAAAATATTGTGTAATTATGCATTAAAGAGTTAACAAGTTAGGGTAGCCCAAAACTGGCACATTCCAAAGAAAGGTTTGGTCCTTCCCTGGCTTCTGGGAGGTAACCGCTAAGCCCTTGTAATGTCCTGCCAAGGTTATCGTTGACAAGAATATCTTTGTTTAGTTGCGGACTTGTACCATGATGTATTTTTGCTAACAATATAATTTATGGTGGGACTTAGGGCCAGACTGGCCTCTGGAGGGGACAGAGACTTAAGGTTTGCCTTGTGGGAAGTCATCCAAGCTTTGCTGGAGTGACCAAACTCCAATAAAAACCTTGGATACCAAGGCTCAGGTTAGCTTCTCTGGTTGCCAATAATTTGTGCATATTTTCACACACTTTTACTGGGAGAAGGAAGCACTGTCTGCATACGCCTACTGGGTCAGAACAACGGAAGCTTGAGCTTGCTGTCTCACGGACTGCCCCTCTGCAACATTTGTCCTTGGTGATTTTTATCTATATCCTTTCAAGGTAATAAACTGTAACTGTGAGTAAAACAGCTTTGCTGAGTCTTGTAGTTCTGCCAGCAAATCAATTAACCTGAGAGTGGTCTTGGGAATCACACCCGCCAACAGAGTAATCTAATCACAATTAATATATAATAAGTTATGTCCTAAAATCAAAATAAAACTCTTACTTTAACAAATTTTTGTTCATAAAAATCATATACAATATATAGATTAGTGAAAATGTGCATATACACATACACATTTAACAAACCATTAAATTCATGAACAATATCCTAAGCTATTTTTATTCATAAAAATAATGTTTTACATTTCATCATAGTAAATTTGGGAAGAACCCATTTATATTTCATGAGTATAAATTAATTTAGTACTATCAATAAACATTGCCTTGTCAAAAATTTTGGTTACAAGAAATTAATAACTCCCTTGAGCCTTTGTTTAAAAAGGAAAATAATTTTGAAAGGGAATCAAAAATTGTTGGTTTAAATAATTTATTTCCTATGTCTTACCATAGATTATAACTTACATTTTTAATTGTATATAAGATTATTTTTAAATTGATGATTTCCTAAAGGAAAAAGATCAATAATTTTTTGCTGACATTGTTTTAGATTCCTTTGCAATAGTAACAGAAGGAATTTTTGTTCTTTTCAATTACTCAAATCCTCACCTCCAAGAGTCACTTTTGATTACCTAGTAACCCATATTGATTTTTCCAGCAATATGTGGAGTTGTTCTGGGAATTTCTATTAATCAAATTTAAGTCAACAAATATAAATACACTCATCTAAAATCAGTTTAGAAAACTTTCATGTGTCATTATAAAAGCATTCTCAAAAAAGTTTAAATAAAATCATTCTGTCATTCTAAAATTGTGAGTTACAAAATCATATGACAATATAGTTTGTTATTAGTGTGTAGAAACAGTTTCCACTTATATAATTTAACCAAAAAAGAAAGAAATACAAAAAGCAGGAAAAAAAGTAAGATTTAAGTTTCTTAAGTAGCTGACTCAATCATACCTCTAAGTGAATGGGCTCTGTTTGGTGTGTGTGCACAAGCGCACACGTGCGATCTATAGATACAATTACCTAACAGCTATAAGAACCTTCCCTATTGGAGAAGCTATGAGTATATGAATTTTTTTTATATTTCCTTTTCCATAATTCTTCTTATATTGTGCCTTACACTGGATGATGATGATGTAATTTTCTTTATTTTTTTTTTCTTAATAAAAGTGACTTTATTCTGACTGCTATTGTTTTTCACTCTCCGGTACTAAGGAAACACCAGCCTCTACTTTTGTAACAAATATTGCTTATTGCTCAGGTGAATTTTTAGTAACAGAGTAGTTCGACATATATCATGTCCCGGTCTTAATCCATCAAGCATTGCACATACCTTTGGAACATCTCTATTGATGTTGAGTACAGCTCTATAAAAGTCAAATAAAATAACATTTTAGTACCATTTTAGCCATTCCAACTTGAGTTCCTGGTCATAAACCAGTGTTTCTACTACATAAAGCTAAAGTGGTCTTTTCTTAAATTATCTCATTTAGTTTTTGGTTTAAATAGTTGTTGCTTCTTGATCAAGACTTTAGTTTTTAGTAAATTAATTTGTATCATGTTTGGTTCCTTTAATTGCTGTTTCTTCTATATCTTAGAATACAACAGAGACTGAAGAAATTAATTTTGTATATCTATTTTTAAACCTACGTTTAAACACATACTTTTTAAAGTAAACCCTCTACTATTCAAGGTACTTGACAAAATTATTTAATGTCGTCTTATGAAAACATACTCAGACTGCTTATCAATCAAGCTGTTAATGCATACCTAAAGAGTACAAATTATAATTATTCAGAAACTTGTATTTCTTTTATAGGAATTGGATTTATGATTCATTTGCATTTATCTTCTTAAAATTGTTTATTAATAACTTTTTCTTGCCTCTAAACATTATTCTCAGCATTTTCCCTTCAATGATGCCCATGGTTTATCATATAATAGTATGACTAACCTGAAAACACCTTTCAATTATTAAAATTATATTGGAAATAAGAACCTAAATCCTATCATTTCTGGAGTTCAATATTAAACAGTTTATTGCACTGCATATTTTCCCCAAAGGATGATGATTTTAAAATATATTTTCCTTTTTTTCTTTTTTTAAGTAACAAATTAACTCCTTATATTCTTGATTAGCCAGCTGAAGACTGAAGGTACACACTGGAGAACACGAAGGGACAGCTGACCCTTGAATAACACTGGGTTGAACTGTGCAGGTCCACTTATACTTGGATTTTTTTCAACCAACTGTGGATCAAAAATACAGTATCTGCAGGTTGCAAAACTTGCATATAAAGAAGGCAAACTTTTCATATATTCAGGTTCTTCAGGGCCAACTGCTGGACTTGAGTATTTGTGGATTTGGATATACATAGGAATCCTCGGACCAATCCCTCCCTCCCCCCATATTCTGAGAGATGACTGTATTTCTATATATTTAAAAACAGTGAGACCACACATCAATCACCTGAAAATTGCTAAGAGTAGATTTGGTGTTCTCGCCACAAAAAAAAAAACAAAACAAGTATGAAAGGTAAGGTGTATGTTAATTAGCTTGATTTAGTCATTCCAAAATTTATACACATCTCAAAACAACATGTTATACATAAAAAAAATACACATTTTTGGTCAATTAAAAAAAGTTTTAAAAATCAATCACAGCTGATAATGCCCTATTTCTGGGAGTGGGTTATGGATACATTGCTATATTCAGTATTTGATAATTCATTGATCTATATAATTATGATTTGATCACTTGTGTTTACTTGAATAATTTTTTAATCAAACACTGTCATGTCCTACATAATTGTTTCTTCTAAGCTTTCTTCTACCAACCAAATTCAACTGTTAACTCAACTTTACTCACTTGCCTACAGAGTCCAAAATGTAATGAAAAGGAAGTGAGCTGGGTACATTACACCAGAGTGCTGCCGCCTGTGAGGAGCTGGGATGAATGGGTCCGTGTTTCTATGTAGAGGGTACAGACACTGTCACTCAGCTCCAAGGAACGGTCGCCGTAGGGGACTGTGGGTCAAGTGTTGCCAGGTCTGCAAATTTGAATTTTTATGTCCAATTTAGACTTTCTTAATGTCGGTAACTAATTCAATTTCTTAAACACTGAAGGACGAACTAAATTTGTCTTTGACCAAAGAAGCCTCCATAAAGATCACCTCCCTGAGAAGGACTTCACTAAATCTGAGTCCAATTAAAATGCTTTCATCATATTGCTGGTACGCTAGCAATTAGGGAAAATTAAGTCTGATTTCCCAACTCATGTCCTTTCTATTTTAATAAACTTCCTGAAAATATATGCATAACTTTTATGCAATTTGAATTCCGAATGAGTCTCATAAAAAAGGTATTATCCCAATTTTATTTATGAGGAATCTAAGGCACAAAGATATCAGATAATGTTGAAATTTGGAACAGTGAATGTGACCTGAATTGAACAGCTTAAGTTCAAACCCCTTGCTCCACCAATTACCATTTTTATAACTTTAGGATGATAAATTAACATCTCTATACTTCAGTTTTCTTTCCTGTAAAATGGGCTACTGTGAGGATATAGAAAGCACTTAGAAATGCGTCTGGCACATAGTAAGTTCTATGTAAGTTTGCTATTGCTAATTATTATTGCTATTATTAATATTATTGATAAAATGAGAATTAGAAAGTAACTAACTACTTGGTTTTTGTATTAAATGAACTAATCTATGTAAAGTTCTTAGAACTGTGGCTGAGACATTGTTAATATTCAATACATGTTAATTATGAGACTAATTTAATTTTCTTTCAAGTACATTTCACCTAAACCATGCAGGCTAATTCCTTTACTCTGTGCCTGGTAATAACAAATATAGGTACCATTATAGACTGGAAGTATTTTCACTTGTACCAAGTGAATGTTTAAAAAATATATAGCATTATAGCTTCATGGTTATTGAAATATTTATATTGCTTAAAAATACACAGTGAAATCAATCATGCACTCTGTAGTGACTGTCTTGATGGTTTTAATGATGTAGTGAGATTTTAGTCAAAGAATCAGGAATGGTTACAACATTCAGAACTCTTTAAAATTAGATGGTCTTCTTCGTCTCTTCTTGTTTCCCTAATTTTTCAAAAACTTGAAGCCCAAAGAAAATAATCAAAATATATTCATGTATTTCAATAACTCAAATTACAAATGTATATG
>RJWJ010007577.1:0-56933 GCA_004363605.1 Indri indri | reverse complement strand
CGTCAGCCTAGCTCACAGCAACCTCAAACTCCTGGGCTCGAGCAATCCTACTGTCTCAGCCTCCTGAGTAGCTGGGACTACAGGCATGCGCCACCATGCCCGGCTAATTTTTTCTCTATATATTTTTAGCTGTCCAATTAATTTCTTTCTATTTTTGGTAGAGACGGGGTCTCGCTCTTGCTCAGGCTGGTCTCGAACTCCTGAGCTCAGCATGATCCGCCTGCCTCGGCCTCCCAGAGTGCTAGGATTACAGGTGTGAGCCACCGCGCCCGGCCTTGTTGAGGTCCTCTTTTCCCCACTGTGTGTAGATAGTCTGCAAAAAGCCAGTTTATGACCTGGATCTAAAAATCCTCTGTGCAGAAATGAGGTTTGTCTCTTAGCCCTCCCCTTCCTTGCCTCCCACAGCCTTGTTTGAGCTTGAGAGCCTCAAAAGAGAAGTTGCTAACTTTTCCATTAAAAGAAAGAAGTAAGATTGTTCAACAACAAAGGTCCTTTGATTCAAGTGAAGAAGCAATTTGGCTTTATTATGAGGAACTGGGAGGTGGGGTTGGGACAGACTCGGGTCAGAAGGCCCCTTGGTGAGTGCAGCCCAGGAGACTGGTCACTTTTTGGGGCTGGGGAAGGTCCTTGGCTGCATTCAGTTTCTCCACATCGCTGTAGCAGTACAAATTGGGGCCATGGATGAGGTACAAGCCAAGGCCATTGGCAGAACACGAGTTGGGGCCAAGGGACTTTTCCACACACAAAGCCCCGTCGACCTTCTCATGGGGCCAAGGAAGC
The DNA here is from genome assembly GCA_004363605.1 of Indri indri. Classification (NCBI taxonomy): domain Eukaryota; kingdom Metazoa; phylum Chordata; class Mammalia; order Primates; family Indriidae; genus Indri; species Indri indri. Next base: position 56,153 of record RJWJ010007577.1, on the reverse strand, counting down.
TCCGTCCATGTGGCTTGAGCTCCTAACTGCAGGTCCAGCCACCACAGCCGCCGTCCTGGAAAGAAGGCACCAAACATAACATGGCTTCCATGTCATGAGGATCCTCAACTAGCCTTTCTCATGCCCTTGTGGGGATCTATGCCATGGAGAAGAAGCAGAACAAGTCATCCCCTGAGCACCCAGAAGTCCCTCACCTGCCATGATATGGAGCCGAGAAGACTGAGGACAGATAAAGGCTGCATCCACAGCCTCAAGGCTGATCCCATGAGGGCTCCCAAGTTCCTTCTCCAGCCGCTTTGGATAACCACTTACTAGGGTATAACCTCCTTTTGTCAGGAAGACATATACCTGGGTGCCCTGGAGGACAAAGGATAGTAATCAACACAGAACTGGATATTCTTATCCCAGTCTCCACTCAAGCCTCTTCCCCAACACACACCTGGACCAGATAGAGTTTTTCCTCCCAGGAAAAGGCAGCATCCACTGTCGAAGGACCCTGGGGCCACTGATGAACAATGGGCCAGCTATGCCACCCATCCCGGCTGGTGTCCAGGCGCCAGTAGTGGGACCCTGTGGGGCATCATAAGTTGCTCTAGTGCTGGTGGTAAAAGCCCAGGCAGTGAAGAGTCTAGTGGCAGAGGCAGTCATGAGAGGGCGAGAATGCAACCAGAGGCCAAGACAGAAGAGGCCAGGAGAGAGAGAGAAGTAGAGCAAGACTTGGTCAGCCATGTTGGGCATTATGGCCTGGTTGGAACTGGAGTCAGCAGGGGCCTGAAAGAGAGACAAGCATGGGGAACAGTGGTCGAGCTTCCAGGTAAGGCTAACATCATGGTGTTTGGTGGGTGCTCCCTGAGGGTCTCAGGTGTCCACGTGCAGAGCTGTGGTTAGAGATGATGAGATAGCACGGCCAGAAGTTGAAGGGAAGCACCACAACAAGTTTGTGCTGAGTGTTCTCACTCTGGAGAGTGAGAGAATAGCCAGGCCAGCACCCCATTTTCTTCTCGACATTTTCATAACAACTTATTAAGGAATTAACTAGGCTCCTGTTTATCCTTTTCTCCTCAACCCTCTTCAATTACACTTCTGTTTCCCTCTTCCATCGAAATTGTTCTTATAAAGGACACCAGTATCCACTAACTTGCCAAACCTAACGGTCAACTCTCTGTCTTCATCTGACTCTACTTCTCCGTAGCACTTGATTGCGCACCACTCCCTTCTTCTCTAAATATCTTTTTTGGATCTTGGCCTCTGTGAAACCAGACTCTCCCAGCATTCCTCTTATCTTCTCAACTTCTCTTCTCTTCAGGCTGATATCTAAACATTGAAATCTAAACATTGAAATCACACAAACTGATTTCTGCTCCCACCAAACACGCACACACACATACACACACCCCTAGTCCCCAGTCTTTTCCAATTTTAGAAACCAAAACCACCAGCCACCCAGTTGCCAGTCCCAAAAAGCTGAGTCATCCTTGAAAACTCTCTTTTTACTTCCCCACTCCAATCAGTATCCAATCTATCAGTTAATGCTGTCAGCCCTACCTTCAAAATGTACCACGAGGACTCCTCACTACCTCTGCTGCTATCATCCTAGTCCAAGCTCTCAGCACCTCTAATCTGGACAACTGCAGGAACTACCAGCTGGTCCCTGCTTACACAATCGTTGCTTTGTGACTGATGCTCCACACAAAGCCAGGATGATCTTAAAAAAAAAAAAAAAAGTCAGAACATATCACAACCCTGCTCAAGACCTTCTCTTGGCCTCCGTTTATGGTTGAAAATCCTTACCAGGCCTAGGTAACCTGGCCCCTGCCTTCCTCCCTCTTTCTAGCCACCCACCTGCTCCTTCCAGCCACATCAGCTTTCTTTTTTGGTTCCTCAAAGTATTTCCTACTCACCTTCCCCAAAATGCTTTTCCTCCAGTGCTTTGTGTGGCTAATCCCTTTTCATCACTGAAATCTTACCTCAAAAAACCATCTCTTCAGAAGAGGGGCCCTCATTCTCCTCACCTCTATCCTATTCTCCTGTCTTATTTTCTTCACAGCTTTTTATTTTATTTCATGTTTTAGAGACAGGGTCTTGCTCTGTCACCCAGGCTGGAGTGGAATGCCATGGTCATAGCTCACTGCAGCCTCAAACTCCTGGGCTCAAGCGATCCTCCTTCTTTAGCCTTCTGAGTAGCTGGGCATGCACCACTATGCCCAGCTAATTTTTTAAAAAAATTTTTAGAGATGGGGTCTTGCCATGTTGCCCAGATGTGTCTTGAACTCCTGGCCTCAAGCAACTTCACAGCTCTTAATACTACCTGAAAGTATTCTCTTTCCTTATTGTCCTCTCTCCCTCTAGCAGGCTCTATGAAGGCAGGTGTCTTGTCAGCTATCTGAATTGTATCCCAGTGCCTATCAGGTGCTCATTAAATAATTTGTTGAGTAAATACTTGGTGTTCTTGCTGCAGCCACAAATTCTCTTTATAGCTGTGCACTGAGTATGTAGTGGTGACTGATATATCGACCTCCCCTTCTGCTGAAACTACCCTGCTCAGGGCCCCTATTTTGAGAACCAGAGCTATGCTGCTCTTTGTACAGAGGAATAAGCAATGGGCTCCCAGCCCATCAGTAGCCAATACATAGGCTGGCCAGCAACCACTTTAATGTGGCCTGGTCTGCAAATATGGTCCGAACAATTCAGATTCCCTCTCTGAAAATCTGCCTCGAGAGAGAGAGAGAAAGAGAGAGAGAGAGAGAGAAAACAGAGACACAAAGAGGTCCAGAGAGCAAGGGAGAGCCAGAAGACTGAGCACGGCATTGACCAAGGAGAGCATGAGGAGTCCACAGAGGGCACAGGCCTGGAAGTGGATGGTAGACAGGTGGATGAAGTTAGAGGCCTGGGCAATCAGAGGCAAGCTTGAGAAATAGGCACCAGAGGCGATGAGGGATGCAAAAGGGCATACTAAGGATAGATACAGAGGGGACAAAATGAGAGACACTGTGATGAAAATACAAGAAATGTGCCAGGGATGGGAGACACAGTGAAAGAGTTGGAAGGGCAGAGATGGAGCAATGGGGGGCATCTCTCACCACTGAAGGCATAGGTGGCACCATGGTGGTCAGACAACAGTGCAGACAAGACTAGGTCTGGGCTGCAGCGCATATGCTCAGGGTGGGTCCTATTCCCATGGCCAGTCCCATTCCTGTGTCCAGTGCCATGGCCTAGGGGGGAGAAATAGGTGAGGGGAACATAGAGGGAAGCCACAGGTCAGTGAGCTCAAGGTGGAAGTGATGGCTGGGGTTAGTGGGGTGTGGGATTCCCCCATATAAGGACAATGGGAAGACCCAGAATGGAAATGGGGCTACGGCAGGGGCCAAGGTGTTACAATATAGAGTTATGGTGGGAGCTGGGGCACATGGATCCACAAACTTAGGGAAGGTGGATGATTTCAGCAGGTCCCAGGGGCTGAGTTTTCTCACCTCTGCCAGGACAGGACATGAAGTAGTCTCGGACATCTAGAGGGTAGCTGGGAGGCACCTCTCCCGTGACAGGGTTGAAGCGCAGGAATTTGTTGCCCTGGAAGCAGTAGTAGCGGCCGAGCCATCGCAAGGCGGAGGAACAGTTCCCCACAGCCTGCCAGGGACGCTCCTTTGAAGTTCCCGTAGCCAAGTCCCAGAACCACTTGCGGTTACCTTTGTCCAGTCAATCAACAAACATTTGGTGAGGCCAGGTTATACCTTCCCTTATGCTTGCACTAGGCACTATTACCAGAATCACACCCATTTACCTTCACCAGAATAACTTCCTCTCCTTCTCCCACTTGCCCTCTAGAACATAACTGGCTTCTCTATTTCCCTTCCTTAGACAGCCTTGTAGTGCCTCCACCACCATCATCACTACCACTACCACCATCACTATTGGCACCGCTACTCCAGGTTCTTGGATCCCAGCCTGGACTGACCTTGAAAGAAGAGGATGCCTTCCTCTTTGCATTCTCCACGGTGACATTCCACAGCTGCGTCCAGTGGGGATGGGATTCCAGGAAATTCATCTTGGAGTGACTTTGGATATCCTTTCTCCTTCTTTTCAGGAGGGTACACCCATACTTTGTCCCCCTGCATGAAAAAGCACTCTCCTTTTAACTGTGTACCCCAAGATATTGCCACTCTGTATTCACACACATTTTTGATCTATTACACTTATACCACATCCTCCTGCAGCCTCACAGATTCTGAGTCCGTCTGTGGACAACAATCCGTAGTCCTTCTACACAATACACACCCTCAGTTTGACTGTGCAAATCCAGTCCCCATTACTATGACACACACACATCTGGCTATGTATAAGCAGACATTCCTGTGGCACACTTATCTGCAATACCTTCAATATTGGCAAACACATCCACAAATAGTCATCCTGCAATCATCCATATGTTCATTTGTTTAATCATTTATTCATTCATTCAAGAAACAGTTGCTGAATGACTATTATATGCCAGGTATTGTGAGGGACACTAGGATGACAAGACCCTGTCTTTGACTTTAAGGCGTTTCCTATACAAAAGCAGAAAGGATTCCTACAATTCCTACAAGATTCCTAGTCATGCAACCACCAAGGCAGAAAGTGTGCATAGTGTACTGGGAACATAGGAGGAGTGCCTAAGTGTGCCTAGAGAAGTTATGGAAGGCTTCACAGCAGAGAGGAAGCATTTGGCCCAAGAGTTGAAAAATGAGTAGGAATTTTCCAGGTGGACAAGTGAGGAAAGGATGTCACCAGCAGAGGGAGCAGCATGTAGAGCCCAAACATGAGGAAGCACATTGTGCTCAAAGAAGAATTTCATATAGTCTCACGTGGCTGGCACACAGTGAATGTGGCAGGGGAGGGGATAAACCCAAAAAGACAACCAAGGCCCAGATCACAAGACCCCATATGCACTTGAATTGTAACCAGGCACATTTTGGTGCCAGGTACTGAAATAGAAAATACAAGAGGAGAGATTGGTTTATAAGAAATATGCTAAGCCCAGATTTGGAGATGCTGAATTTGAGGTGTCCGCGGAACATCTAAATCAGAGATTACTGCCAGGAAGTTGGAAAAAGATGTCTGGACCTCAGGAGAGAGACCAGATCTGGTGTCCACAGCATAGAGTCCTCAGAGCCATGGCAAGGGTTGAGATCACCCAGGAAAGATGAATGGAAGGGGCAAAATGGATCCCCAAGGAATGTTCAGGGACTGGCTGAGACAGGATGAGACACCTGAGAAGAGAGAGAAAAGAAGCAAGAGGGAAAGCAAAGCTGGCAGTCAGGGCCACTCTAACCACACAGCACCTTTGGCAAGTTAGAAGGTGCGTGGGCCAGGGCATGGGACTTGGTGAGCACAGGAGGCTGGATTTCATACTCCACCTGCCCCTTTGGCCAGGTGCCACTGTGGTGGAAACAACCTGCCTTCCCTACAAAGAGGACTCAATGCAAGGTCATGGAAGCCAAGGGAAAAAAATTGCCAGGAAGGAAAGGATAGCCAACAGCGTGAGGTACAGCAGAGCAGTCTAGAACTAAGATTAGGGGTCAAGAACAGCCACTGGATGTTGTGCCTGCCAGGCCCACATGCGTACCACACACACTCCCTTAGCTTGAGCTTTTTCAGGAAAGGAAGGCAGAAGGGAAGGAAATCTGGTACCTATTGCTATGAGCTCCATGCCAGGGCCACTTGGGGAAGGGTCTCTAGTGTGGACTCTAGGACTTTCTGGCCTGGCCCTGACCTCGGCCCAACAGTACCTTAATGAGGTAGACATTGTTGTGACTACGGCGGAATGCAGCATCCACAGGGCTAGTGAGATTCTTCCACTTCTCTGAGATTAACTCCCGGTCCCATTTGGAACTCTTCCACACGAACTCCCCTGAAAAACCCACACTCACTGAAGGGCCCAGTGGTAAACCTTTGGCCTACTGAGACAGTTACAGAGAAGCTGTCGGTGATACCTTCAGATAATTTCTAAGCCCTTCCACAGATGAGACACCCTCTGTGAAGGGCACCAAGTCTGAGGTCCCAAATACCCCAAACCCTGCCCCTCCTACCTTTAAAAAATAGCATGGTCCCGTTGTCATCTAGGGTGGCAGCATCAAAGCTCCAGCCATCTGAGCAGCGTTCTAGGGTGGAAGTGGGGAGATGGCAAAGTAAAAAACCAGTAAGATGGTAAAATATAGAGACACAACCAGACAGACAGACAGACTCAGACAACTGGGGCCTCACCGATCATGTCTGGGTCTGGCTTGGTCCCACCTTCAGACGTGCTCCCATGGGCGCCAGTCCTAGAGAACACAGATAGATTTCTGGGTCCACTGGGACCAATCCTGCTCCCTTAGCTCCTGACCCCAAACTTGACCCAGGCCTAAGAACTGGCCCTATCTTACCCGACCCCAGACCCCCATCTTCTGCCCCTAGATTCAGCTTTACTCACGGAGGAAGAGGGTTGGCGATGGCTAGAGACCAGCACAGGCCCAACAACCCCAGTGCCACTGGTACTCCTGGTGCCCTAGCCATGCTGAGCTGGAGAGGCCACACGACAGCTCTGGGCAACCAGCTGAGCTCCTATATAGAGCTGGGAGCTGCGCCACCCCCACCTCCAGCCCTACTGGGAATGAGCTATCTCCCAGGACTAAGCCAATATTGGCTGATTACATCACAGCAAATAAGGTCAGGGTCTGGGCACAAATCTGAGTCCAAGACTCCCTCTTCCCGGCAGTGGCCCCCAACCCCCTTCAGCAACTTTTGAGCAGTGACCAGCCTATACCATTGATGTCCAACAGTGACTCTCACCCCACTGGCAATGGGTCTAGGTGCCCATAAGTTAGGGAAGCGGGTAGATTAAAATCACCTTTCTGTGGCTGAGTTTACCTCTACAACAGGGGAAGAGAGAAGAGGAGGGGACTAACATTTTTGTGTACCGAGTGTCCTGCTCTAAAGCAGCTAGGGACACTGATACTCATATACACTTAGTAACCACACACGGATAAACTTCCTTAGAAATACTCAGAGAACAGCTTTTCCCAAGCTCCAACAGGGCCCTTTCTGGGGCATTGCCAAGACTCTTCAGCTTTACCCTTGGACTAGTGAGTTTCGGGGACAATTAAGTCTCACTGTTGCCAAATGTCCAAGCCTCACGCCCAGCCTCAAAACCCACTGGCAAAGAGCTTTGCAGAGATTGCCTGGGAGGGAAGAGCTGACAGTAATGGGGCAGAAAGAGGAGGTGTCTCTTTTCAGAAAGCACCACCACTACTAGTCATTAATCTTTCTTTGCAGCTACCACCTTTGGGGGAAATGCTTTATTTACCCATCACAGAACAAACAGAACTATAACTGGGGTTTCACAATATTTACAGCTGATTCCTGCTTAAATGCTACCTTCTCAGTGAAGCCTTTCCTGACCACCTTATCTAGCCATTTCAGACTCTTGTTGTTTCTTTTATACTACTTTCTGAAACTTGAAATTATTTCATTTACTCATTTGGTAAGTAATTTTTTCTTTGCTTTGTTTATTTTGTTTTGTCTCTCTTGTTTACCATTATATCCCTGTCCTCTGAAATAGTGCCTGGTACATGACAGTTGTTTAATAAATATTTGTTGAATAAAAAACGTATTTCAAGTACTGACTAATGTTGCAGCCAAATTTTGACAATTTCTCCCCTTCTGGGGTAAGGGGAATATTAGGAATTGGGGGTAGGTGATAGGGGGCATACTGAAATCTGGGGGTCACTGTCCTTCATCTGATGCTCCTGTTCCTTTCTCCAGTGTCCCAGTCCCGCACCCCTGTCTTCCTGGGATCTCACCTGCTATCCCCGGTATTCCCTTGACCACTCTCAAGGCCTGCCCCTTTCCATCTGAGATTTGGCTGCTGGGTCAGAAGAGAATGGTGGTTAGAATCAGCTACGGACCCAGCTATGGGTCCAGGACCCCCGTTCCCTAGCCAAACCTGAAAGAGCCCTGATCTATCTCAGGGGGCTCCATACTCCTGACACCCCCTACATAACCTTACCAAAAGTCTCAGATCCCTTTTCTACTCTTCAAAGGTTCCTCCCAACAAGAAAACAAAGATTTCTGGGACCTCTGGGACAACATGTCACCATGTCTCTGCCATCAGGCTCAGTGTCCTCTCCTGACTTACAAATGAAAACATTCTGTTAACATCATTCCCTCCTCATAGGTTGGTGGGCAAAGCTGGACTCTCCAAGTCCTTGGCAGCAGGGGCAATACCACAGCTCCTATGTACGATGTCTGACACTCACCTTCTGCCCATTGCAGGGCATCTCTGGCTGCGCCTGCTCCACCCCAGCAGCTGGGAATTGGGCAATAGAGCTGCTGCTCCCAGCCTCCTCCTCCTCTTTTCTTTTCCTCTCAGCCTCTTCCCAGCAGTAACCCCAACCCCCTTCAGCGATTTTTGAGCAGTGACTGGTCCAAGCCACTGATGTCCAGCTGTGACTCTCATCACACTGGCAATGGGTCTAGGTGCCCCATTATAGAACCTTCCTGGGATTCTACCTCCTGAGCACCCAGTGACCCTCCAGCAATCTCCCCAACAACTTCTCTCCAGCTGTCAGAGCCCTGTATATATGTCCTACAGATTTTGCTGGGCTTGCTTAGGGAGACGGAAGCTTTCACCCAAGTCACAACCCCTCACCCGCCCCGCAGAAAACCCATTGTGAAATTCTTCAACAGTCCTATTAGCAGGGCCCTGCACTGACCTGCTGGTCCCCGGGGGAGTCTCCCTCTGGCTTAGCAAGGCTCTTTGAGGGGAAATGGCACATACACTGGATGATAGTTTTTCAGCTTGGCCTCCTCTTTCCCACATAGCTCTGATCCCCCCCAGAACACCCGTAGATCCGTCTATCCCAGAAGAGAGCTTTATGGCCCCTTTTCACCGTTTCCTAATTCACTTGTCTGCCCCAGCGTGGCTTGGATAGCATATGGAAGCCTCCTCCTCCCCGCAGGGACTAGGCCGGCAGAGTCTTCTGCACTGCAGGCAGCCCGGGTTGAAGCTCAAGTTCCTGGCAGGAACTGAGAGAGAGAGGACTGTGTTCATTTGGGAACCCAGGGCTGTGGACATGTTGGCCACCCTGGTGCTGGTCATGGGGCATAAGGTAACTTTCCTCGGGGTACCCAAGATAAAGCTGGGCTTGCTTCTCTTCCACTCACGTCAGGGAGTCACTTCTGCTTGTCCTGAGTCCATCCCAGCCTTCCTGCCTGGGCTGAGGGGAGAAGCATGCACGTACTTGGGCTTGAGCGCCCCCTGGAGGCCTCAGTAAGCAGTGCACTCCCAGCCTTCGACGGGAGGCCAGAGCCCAGAAGTGTTTCCTCCCTGAAACTGACTCTCCACTGCCTTCCTCCCTCACTCCTCTCAGCCCCGCTGTGCAGCCTTAGTGGCATGCTCCCTTTTATGCTCCTTTCCCTTTCTCTGCAAACCTCTGCTGTTCAGAGCGGGTTTGGAGACCTCAATCTCTTGATTTCCTGGGGAATTCCAAGCCCACAGAAATTCAGCTATCTCCTTTTCCATCAAGTCTTCTCATTCTTCCTAACCAGCAGCTTTTTGACTTACCCCAGAGGGGTTCTCAGTGTGGACCTGCAAATGTCTTCACGGATAGAGCTTCCTTCTGCATTGCCAGGAGCCAGATTGAAGCTGGACACTGACCCACTGTCCCTTGGAATGGTCATATCCAGCCTGCCCTGCTGTTGATCTGAGCTCTCTGATCTCAGTCATTTCTCCTAGGGCCCACTGGGTGCCGGGTATGCCAAGCCTGATGCCTGTGGCTGTATACTCTAGGGAGCAGAGACTGGATTTCCCCTTTCCCTAGGGTTAGGAGGCTTAGGGATAAAGCTTCAAGCAGCCAAAAAGAGCTCGCTCCTCTCAACTGAACCCTCCAGCATAAACATTTTCTTTTGCTCTGTCTATAATTGGCCTTCTGAATAGTCCATTCTTGATTCTCTATGAATAATTTGCTTATACTGGGCATATGCATGTGCCTGGCACTGTGATAAACACTTGATACGAATTATTTCATTTCGTTATATATATAGGACTTTCTACGGTTTGGATGCTTTTTCCCCCACCAAATACTTGTGTTGGAAGCTTAATTCCTGATAAGGCAGTTTAGAGGTGGGGCCTAATGAGAGGTGTTTAGGTCACGAGGGTTCCATCCTCATTGCTTTCAGGAAGGGGTTCTCTCTCTTTTGCTCTTCTGCCATGTGAGAAACAGCATTTGTCCCCTCTGGAGGATACAGCATTCAAAGCACCATCTTAGAAGTGGAGACCAATCACTTACCAGACACCAACCTGCTGGAACCTTGATCTTGGACTTCCCAGCCTCCAGAACTATAAGAAATAAATTTCTAGTCTTTATAAATTACCCAGTCTCAGGTATTTTGCTATAGCAGCAAAAACGGACAAAGACAGTACTATTAGTTCATTTTTTGAATGAGGTAGTCAATATTAGGTATCTTAGCTAAATCACATTGTTAGCAGGTGGTAATGCCGTGACTTAAATAAACCCTGGCTGCCTAACTCCTCAGGGTGTGTTCCTGTCCCTATCAAGAGGTGTGTGAGTAAATGATTAACAGCTGATGTCTAGGAAAGAAAAAAAGCACTAATTTGTAATACTTGCTAATTTTGTGGTGTAAATACTCCAACCAATGGCCAACTTTAAGCTACCAAGAAGACATCACCAAACATAGAGTTGGGAAGCGATGTGCAGTAATGTGCTACTATAACGTATGTCCACCATACAGACATGGTAGATATAAATAACTGCAAGAGCAGTTATTTAGTAAAATAACTGCTAAAAATATAAATATAGTCAAATTATTAGGAAATGGTGAGTTTTGAGTATTATCTTTGGTTTTAATAAAATGTATTTAATTTTAAGTTTACATAGTTTAATTTTTAATAATGGCTGCGTTTTAATAACCAGCTCTCAAAATTCCTGAAAATTTGACAATCAGCTCTCACGAGCCAGCAGGCGCCACCTCTAGCACCCCGCCGTCCACCGTACTGCCTAACACACAGAACAAGGATCTTATCTGCTTTATTCACTGCTATATCCCAGAACAATGCCTGAAATACTGTATGTATTTAATGTTAAATCGTGTTGTTCCCACTTCCTAATTATACATACAATTTGTCCATTTCTCTCTGCCTCCTTAGTAGTGCAAACACTTTTCTTGTCTGACCACTGAAACAGCCTCCCTGTTCCTCCTGCCCCTCTGCAACACATTCTTCCTAACGACTACAGTGATCTTCAAAAACATGTCTGAGATCGCCTTATGTTCCTGCTTAAAACTCTTTTTTTCTTGAAGATAAAAGTCTGTTTTAGTTCTACCAACCAGAAAACACCACTATTAACATTTTATTATCTATGCTAGCCTTTTCCCACTCTTGCAATATCCTTCTTAAAACAAAGATAGGATTTATAAAACTTTCTTTTCCTTAATATTGTATCTCAGACAGCAACATTTTTAAAAGATTCATACAATTCCACTATATGTTTAAGTAAAACTTTATATAACAATTCCCTGCTGATGGACATTTAGGTTTTTCTGAGATTGTTTTCTATTATAATATAAACAAAGCTGAGCAATAGCTGGGTACACACCTCTTTGTGCAATTGCCCAATATTTTCTAACAATACAGTCCTAGCATTGGAAGACTATAGATGATTTCGGTGTCTTCGGTCTTCAGGAGGAGGAGTTTAGAGATGTTGAATTGTTCTGTTTTTCATTCTCACTTCTCTTCCAGCCCCACAGAATCACCGTCCAGCTTCCGGTTTGTTTCACAGGGCGTCCCTTTCATCCCTATTGCTTAAACTGTTCAGTGGTTTACCGAATGTACAGTAATCATACTCCAAACCAAATCCAAACTCTTTACCTAAGTTAAGTGTCCAACTCAGGCTCAAGTTTCCAAACTTGTTTTGCTCCTCTTTCCCTCTACCCTCTTCCTCTTCCGCCACCCTGGCCTTCTTTCAGATCCTCAAACACAGCAAGATCTCAACCCCTCAGGACCTCTGTACCTGTTCTTCCTTTGTCTGAAAATCTCTACTTCCTTCTTGAGCCACCCCTCTCCAAACCTGCAGGCCATTGCTTAAAGAGAGCTTCTTTGGCCACCCTATTTAACACTACATTCTCTGTCATTGTACCCTATTCATTGCCTTCACAGCTTGAACTCAAGCTATTACTGCACATTTAATTCCTTGCGTTCCTTGTCTGGCTCCCTTCCCCACTAAACTATAAGTTCCAAAGGGCAAGGACCATTTCTGTCTGTATTTCCAGGGCCCATCACTCTGTCTGACCACTAGTAAGTCTCAACAAATACTTGTTGAATAAATACATGAACCTGCAGGCCACAAGACTATTCTGATCACCAGACAGCCCTGTATGAGCAAGGTTTAAACGCTTGCAGGATGACGAAATAACTTTCTGACCTGTCCCTGCATAGGCTGTGTTGTGACCCCCAAATCTGTGAAGATCATTCATGGCATATACCATCCGAGTCAGGGCATAGTCTCCACTGTTCACCACTTCCACCTACTTGAGCCCAAGGCCTGAATTGGAAAGAAAATGCCCACTGCACACACTTTTAACCCTGACTCAAACATTACAAAAGCGATCCATGTAACCAAAAATATTTGTACTCCTGTAATACATTGAAAAAATAAAAAATAAAGAAATAAAAGATTGCAAAATATTCTAAAGATGAAGACAAATGTTGCTATAGCTTAAATGCCCAATTATAATAACTGAAGTTCAAAATCCAAAGGAAAAAAAGAAAAAGATGCCCACTGTGGGTGGATTTAGGAGAAATCAAGTGACCTCACCTTGAGACACCTTTTGCATGGCATAGGAAGACTACATAATCTGCTATCTACAGAGGTCAGCCGTAGTATCCTGTTCTAGGGCTCGGGGAAGACTCCATTGGTCCTGAGTGATTGATAATTGAGCACACCATCTCTGTTGGCCAGGGCCTGTGCTCAGGCAATTCTACTCACAATCAGAGGCAGAAGTGCAGGCCCTCTAAGAAGGCCTGCCATAGAATCTTCAGGGTGCCCATCTGTCCCTCCACCTGCGTACCAGCTCTCAACCAGTGGGATAGCGAGGACCAGGGAGGTATGTATAACTGAGGCTTCCATATGGTTCAAGTGGCGTCCCCTTGATCTCTGAAAAGCACCCATAGTCTTCCATAGGTCTGTGACTAGCCTCTCCTATCCTGGCCCCAGGAATTGTGTTACATGCACCAGGACAAAGCTTGATCTTTCCCATGACTTCTCATGATCAGCCTTCCCAGATCCAACATTCTCCATATCTTGTTGAGTGCCTTTTCTGCCAGCTGTCATGCTAGGTGCATGGGCCACAAGGTTGAGTATGGTGCCATAACTTACCAGTTAGCAGTATGACAGCTACAGATTCAAGTCTGGCTTCTGCTCTTCATCAACAATATGATGTATTTGTCTGAGCTTCAGTCTTTTGTAGAGAGGGAGAAACCATAGTTCCTACCTGAATCACTGAATGCTGGTTTTAATTATCTCCGGAATTGGCAGCCAAACCCTGGCAGACTAGAGCTCAGGAGTGAGGGCTCTCATTCCACTGTGGGGAAAGGGCAGTACTCTTGGAACAGAAAGCAAGGGATACATCATGCCTCCCGGGCTTCAGGGATGACCTCTAAAATTGGTCATGGAGTCTCCACATCCAGCTTCCACCGAGGATAGTCTCAAGTCCCTAGTCCAGCTTTGGGCTTCAAGGATTGCTTTCATACCCTGACTACTCTCCCTGCATGTGCTGGCTGTACACTGGGCAAGAGCCATTCCCTACTCCCACCCCCACCTTCACCCCCAGCTCCTTCCCAGCCCCAGGGCAGATAAGCAAAAGACTTGCCCATTTCTGCAGGAGATGCAGGGCCTGGGGATGGGGATTTGCCTGGTGGCTCAGGGTCCCAGGGGTTCACCCTCTCTTGCTCTCCTCTCCTGAAGTTTCAAAACAACAGGACTCATTTGGGAAGCTGGTCTCCTGCCTGCCTGCTTGTCCACCTTTTAGTCCAGAGCTAGTCACACCACCCCATCCCCTCACAGCCCTGCCCCACAAGAACCCAGCAAAAACATCTTGGTGAAGACATTTATTTAATATGGGGGGTGTGGTATTGCTGTCTCTGTCAGTGTGTATAGAGTGGTAGGGAGACAACCAGAGGGACTTCTGTCCTGGAGAAGGAGGCTGTTCTGGCCCCAGGCTGGGGAGTGGGGAGCAGACTGAGGGAGCAGGGGAGGTGTGTAAGGGGGGTAGGGTGAAGCTCTGCACACATCCTTGGGACTGCAGTCCAGGCCCACCCAGTCACCAAAGCAAGAACCGAATAAATAAAGTGCAACCGTGGGGTTGGGGAAGGGGGAGAGGGAGGGCACCGGGCGTACCCACGCCCACAGCCCACATTCAGTGCTGCCAGGCCTGGCCCACCTCCCAGCCAGACCTTCTTGTCCAATCACCCCTACGTCTGTCCCTCCACAAGCCAGGCAGGGCCCCTGTGCAGCTACTGGAGGTAGCGATAGGCTTTAAAGCAGTGGTTGCCAGCATCAGCCACCACCACGTGGCCATCCGAGGTCAGTGCCAGGCCCTGTGGGCCATATAGTGGCTCTGCAGATGTGTTGATATAGGACAGGAAGGAGCCAGAACTGTCGAATACCTGGGGAAGGAGTGGAGAATGGAGGGAGAGGTGAGATCAGGCAGATGCGAGGCAGTCTGGAGGGAGGGATACATGAGGCACAGCAGGAAACCTCACCCTCATGCCATCCCAGAGCCTTACTCACCTGGATGCGACTGTTGCCCCAGTCGGCCACGATGATGTTCCCATTGGAGTCCACAGCTACTCCTGTGGGGGCGTTGAACTGCCCATTGCCCTCACCATGGGAGCCAAACTTGAAGAGGAACTCTCCATCGGCACTGTACACCTGGCGGGGGAAGGGGCTGGGGACTGGGGTCCTGGCCTCAGGCAGAGGGCGGGGCCTTGGAGGAGGACAGGGTGAAGCCCAAGGACTGAGGACCCCCAGATCTACAGCTCTACCCCAGATTTTCTTCCTAGGCTTCACATCCATGTACCCTACTGCCTACTGGACATCTCCAGCTGATGTCCTTTGAACATCAAATTCAACAGCCCATCTTCTCTGGGAAGTCAGTTGTTTTGAGTTCTCTATCTCAATGACTGGTACCACCCAGTTGGCCATGAATCATTCTCAACCCCGTCTTCTTCTCTGCTTGATAACCAATGAATTAATGCAACTCTTGATGCTATCTCAAATCCCTCTCTCAAATCTGTACCCTATGTATATACTGCCACGCCTTTGTCATGGTCCAGGTTCTTACCATTTCTCATCTGGATGGCTGAAAAGACTGATCTTCCTGCCTCTCGTCTTGCCACAGCCTGAGTGTTCTTTCTAAGACTCGTAGGATTGCTTCACTCCCCTGCCTGCAATCCTTCGGTGACTCCCCACAGCTCATGGGAATAAAGCAAGCCCTTCACCAGGTGCACACACCTCATCTTCACCTTACACCTGTCCCCTCCTCAAACCCAGCCTGAACTACTTGTGATTTCTAGAACATACTCTAAGGGGTCCCACCTCCCATTCTGGGCTCCTCCTGTGTCCTTTGCCTCAAACACTCTCCTCCTTCTCTGCCTTCGGCTAATTCCCACTTGTACTTTAGGTCTTCCTCAAATAGCCTCCTCTGAATCAAATACTTCTGCTACACCCTCCCTCAGTTCCGTGCACCTCCCTATCACAGAACCTATCACATCATACTGTAACTTCCTGGTTACCTTTTTCTCTTCCCTACTAGACTATAATCAAGAAGACCAAGAATGTCTTTGCTTTGTTCATTGCTGTATCTCCAGCCTCTGGCATATGCCTGGGACAAAGTAGCCACACCATAAATATTTATTGTTTGAATGAATGATCTTCAAGGGGAAGAAGGAGGTAAAGGGGCGAGGAGTCATGTGGAAGAGGGAAGGATGTTGGGACAATGGTCATGGAGGGAGGGAGGACACTGACCTTCACTGAATGGTTATGGAAATCCGTCACTACAATCTCATTCTTGTTGTTCACAGCCACAAAATGGGGCCCTGAAAATATAAAGTGGTCATAGGGCAGTTAGCTGGGATACCCACTCGGCTGGGGAAGAGCACCTGGAATGGTAAAGCTAAGGTGTTAGGAAATGGGTGGGGTCTCTGGGATGATGGGCTAGGATACAGGGAAGGGGAATTCTCCAGGGCTAAGATATAGGAGGAGGGGTCTTTAGAGCTATGTACCCAGGGGAGTTCTTTGAATAGATATTGGTGTTGCCCCCCGATACCTGCAAAGTGGCGGTCAGTGGCCCCACGGCCCCCAAAACGGCCAACCAGTTTGCCATTGGGCTGGAAGGTGAAGACGCAGCAAGATTTGTTATCGACCACAATGATATGTCCATTCCGGTCGACGGCTACTCCCTTGGGGCCCATGAGGCGGCCAGCTCCAATCTTGGTCTGGAGAAAGAGAATACCCATGAAGGGCTTTATCCTGACTAATAGGGAGAGCAGTCCTGGCCCAGCATCAAAGCAGAACCTGGGGATGGGCCAGGGATAGGAAGAGGCAGGATTGGACCAGTCCAGGCCCTGACCACCAGGAGGCACTACACTGGTCAGCTCAGCTGGTCACCAGGGTATCAGTACAGCAACAGTAGGCCTCTCACCTTGAACTTGCCCTCAGGAGAGAAGATGCTGACCCAACGGTTGTCATAGTCTGCCACGATAATATCTCCATTGGTGTCCACTGCCACGCCTGTGGGGCGCTGGAGCTGCCCAGGTGAGCGCCCTCGGACCCCAAAACGGAACTTGAACTGGCCCTCATTGGAGAAAACCTGGAGCAGAGGAGCAGGGGAGGGAGCAGGGAGGAGGGGAGACACTGTGGGCACAGAGAGAAGGGAGTAGGATCCTGAGGAGAAGACCCCCCCACCATTGATTCGGTCATTCAAGAAGCACTTACGGACACCATGCTGGGGGTACAGAGAGAAATCAAAGATGGCGACAGGCCCGGGGCACATGCAGCAGAGGTATGAGGTGTGAATGGGACTGTGAGAATATGAACGAGCTGAGGGAATGGTGAGGACAGGCTACAAGAGAAGCGGATATCTGGACCAACGGTCTAATACAGACGCCAAATGATGAGCCGAAGTCAGCCAGTAAAGGAGGAGGAAAGGCATTCAAGCAGAGTGAACAGGTAAAAGGCACAGAGTCCAATATGGGCACTGCTTGAGGACCTGCCCAGTGTGGCTGGAGTGCAGTGAGCAGCACCCAGGTAAACAACAGAAGGAACTGTTTTATTCTGGATATAATGAGGAGTCACTGAAAGTTTCTGGGCAGAGAAGCGACAAGATCAGATTTGCCTGTAAGAAAGAGCACTCTGGCTACGGGGAGGAGTCAAGACTGGAAGCTAGCAGCCCAGTCAGAGGCTGCTGCAGTGGTCCAGCTGAGAAATGATGATGGCTTGGACCAAGGAAACTGGCTGGGGCGAAGCAGACGGACTAGAGAGATATATAGATGGTAGACTCAACAGGAATTAGTAGCAGACTGGAAAGGGGTAGGTGAGAGGAGAGAAAGTATACAAGGATTAGTCTATCAGGCTATGGGGCTGACAAGGAAACCTTCCTCCTAGATAGAGTGAACCTTCCAACTTCTCTCCCTTCTCCCACCTCCTCCACTTTAGCCGTCTAACACACTCGGGTCTCCTCATCCCCAAAGCACCTCTTTTAGTCTTCCTTTCCCCTTAAGCTAAGCCTGCTGGCTTCTTCTTCACAGCCAACACATTACTCACTGTGTAAGTCTCATATGTCCTGCTTTGTTATAACCTCTGGGGACACAAGATGAACGAGAGCCAGGAGCAGCCTTGGAGAACTCAAGTTCTGGGCCTCGGCCTTGCTCTTTGATCCAGACCCGCTCCCTTCTTAGTGGACTGGGCTCCCCGCCTCAACCCCACCTCCATCCCCATCTCTTAGTCCTACATAGCCTGTTTAAATTGGTCTTTCCAACAGATATCACTTCCTCCTGATAAGGACCATGCCCTCCCCTGGCCAACCAGCACAGCTGCTGGGTTCTGTGTTGCTCGCCTGTGGCAGGACAGCACTCATCAGTACGAGAAGGGAGGTACCATGGGCTGAAGAGCAGAAGTGAGGGGAACTAAAGGGTCCCACCAGCTCAGCAGTGAGGTAACACATCTGTACCCTCCAGTGTGAGCAGATCAGTTTTAGGCTTAACACTGATGAGGCTTTGGGAGGCCTTGTTCTTCCCATCCTATCCTATCCCACCCCTTACACTTGGCCAACTCCTACTCATCTTCCCATTCTCAGAATTTCCAGGTCTTTTCTTCAAAGAAGACTTTAATGATCACCACCCGCCCCCCACAATCAACAAATACACATAAAGTTAGGTCCTCATGATATATGCTTCATAACTCTCTTCATAACAACTGTTGCCTCATAGCTAAGTAACTGTTAAATATCTGTGTCCCATTTTAAAGATGTAAGCCCCATGTTGGGCAGGGACTGCATCTGTTTTGTTTGCTGCTACTTTTGTAGCACTGGTACAGCACGTGGCACTTAGCAGACACTCAACAAATGAATGAATTCCTTGGCTCAATCTCAGACCTGAACTGGACATCTCCACTTGGATGCTACAGCTACCTCAAATATAACATGTGCAAAAGTAGATTCATCAACTTATACCCAGGCCTGCTCCATCTACCCAGTCTTGATCGCTCCCTCTTCCTTGACATCTGATGGCTCATCAAAATCTGCCATTCTATCTCTAGAATCTGCTGGTATCCTAGTTTGGTCCTTACCATCTCTCTCCTATACCATACCATCAGTAAGTGGATCCCTGACTTCAGGGATCTTAGAATCTAGTTGGGGAGAAGAGACTAAAAACAAAACAAAACAAAACCAGACAAAACCAAAAAGTAAAGCAACAACAAAACAAACCAATGATTCCAGGAAAGTCTGAAAACAGCTATAGCAAAAGGCTAAGGGCACTCAGAGAAGAATGTGATTACATTCTGCCTGAAGGGAAAGAAAATTTTCACAGAAGAGCTGATAAAATTTTGGGCTAAGACAATGACACAAGGACACAACACATGCAAAATCAAATTCTTCTTTCAAAACCACAAAATTGTTTTTGTCTTCTGTCAGCTGATGCTGCTTCTGCTCAATGAGGGGATTTGCCTCACTCTCCACTATAGAAGGGTCCAAAGAAGGAAAAGTTCACAAGGACCTCAGTCCTCATGAAGTGAGGGGGTTGTGACATCCATTTGGGAGCCCAGCCCATACCAACCTTGAGAACCCCAGAGTAAGAGAATAGAAATGCAGGTTAGGAATCAAGAGCCAGGCTCCCAGCAGCAATGACACGGAGGTGTGGATGGGAGTAGAAGCAAGGAGGAGGACTGCCATAGGAGTAGCAGGTGTTTGGAAGGGAGGGGGCTACACCAGGCCCTCACTCTCAGTTCCCCACCCTGAAACAATGGGCAGGCATAGCCCCTCACCGGGGAGACAGAGCAGCACCCATCTTTCTGTGCATGTGAGCAGTAAGCACAACAGGGAAGGTGTCCCAAATTCCAACTTTTAAGCCAGGAAGCATCCCTAGCCTAATGAGGAGAAAAGGAGCTGGAAGGTAGAGAGAGTACCTGAGTAGGGCCCAGCACCCTCCCCAAACCCCCAACCCCCCAGTCTCTTCCTCACCATCCAGCCTGGCCCAAATGCCTTCCTGTGCTGCACTGGGCCTCTCCATTCATTCCTCTGCTCTTAGAAATAGGGTAGAAATAAAGGTGGGCTGGACAAGACTAGGAATACGGCCACAGAAGAGTTCTGGGCATTTTTAGCCTGCTGGGTGGAAAGCAGGGTCCAGGGAGGAGCTGACATTGAGGGGAAAGACGTTAGCAAAGCTAGATCCATGACAGTAGTACTCAAGCAGGGTCAGGAAGTTAAAATGTATAGGTGCTGTGGAGTAAGGATTCTCAGGGAAATGTTTTGCTACCCAATAAAATGTTTCCAAGTGCGTGGTAGTTATAAACAATCCCCTACAGGATAAAATCAAAATTCCACAGCATCATCTCCAAAGCCATTATAATCTGACCTCAGCTAACCCTGGCCCTAATCTGCCTCCAGCCTGCTGGGATCCTTCCAGTTCCCCGAACAACCTCCAGCACTTTCCCACCTCCTGGCCTTTGTTTACAGCCTCCACCTGGACAATGTTATTTTTAACAATAGCTAATATTAGAAGGTTGGCTAGGTGTCAGGTACTGTACATTACATCATTTAATGCTCCAAGCAACCCTATGAGGCATGCTTTTCCTAATTTTACACATGAGTTAACTGAAGCTCAAAGAGGACACGTGACGTGCTAGTATGTGGCAGAGCCAGGATTTGAGCTCAGGTGTCTGGTTCCAGAGCCTGAGCTTTTAACTGCTATGCTGTGTCTACTGCACCGGTGCCCGCTTTATGAGGCTCTGGGCTTACTACAAGGAACAGAGAGAGAAAAAGCCACGTTTCCTAGTTTTAAAAAGGAGCTCATGGTGCAGCAAAGACCATGCCCATTCAGCACTGCAGATGCCCTAATCAGTGTAAGGTACTGGGAGAGGCAGGGCAGGACCGCCTGTGAGGTTGTGCTACAACTTCTAGCCACCGAAAGGCACCCCTTTGGCCAAGCTACCCCCATTTGCCTGTCTAGACAACCGATGGTTGCAGAGACTCCAGACAGACAACATACATTCTGGAGCCACGCAGGCATGCTGGAAGACAGCAGGACAGGGCAAGCCTGCATCCTGACCACCAGGAGAAAACGGGAGAAAGAGGCTCAGGTAGAGGCAGAGGGGAAGGAGAAACAAGGCAATCCTTGGGGTCCAGAAGCTGACCTGGCCTGAGCCATGCCCTGGGAGGTAGAGGCCGTAAGTACAGTAAACCCTGGTTGCTGACCACACAGATGCTGGTTACTGTTGGAGCCTGTAGGGGGCGGCGTGGCTGGAAGGTGGGTGTGGGGTGGTGCTTTTATTCATTGTTCTTAAGTAATGGTACTATCTGCAGGGTTTCATCTTTCAGGGGGTGACCTGTACACTCTATCTTTTCAGGAGGCTGTAGCTTGAGAACCCTACTTTGGTGCTGGGGCAGAGCGGTGCAGGTGCTTACCTGGATACATTGGTTGTTGCTGTCTGCTACGACTATGCGGCCGCTGCTAGCTGCGGACACACCTTGTAAATTGGTGAATTCACCCTTCTCCCTTCCACGGCTGCCTGTGGGGAAGGGAGAGGAGGGAAAACAGAAACAGAAGAATTCACTGGGAGGTCATTTTGAACCTCCCTTCCCCACCCCCACTGGCTCTGTCCTCGGCCATCTGTACCAACACGGAAGACGAGCTCATCCTCAATTGGGTTGTCCTTCCGCTTGCCGCCTGTGCTGTACATGGAGCTGGGCCTACGCACCGCCTTCTGGCGCACGTGGCTGCCGGGGCCTCCGGGGGACTTGACGCGGCGCTTCACATCGTCTGGGGAAGGTGGCAGGTCCCCAGGACGCAGGGCACGCACGCGGAAGGGGCTGCCGCGCACCGGCTGTCCGTACAGCAGCACTGAGAGGAGCAGCTCGCCTTCAGCGCGTGCCGTGTACACCAGCTCATACGTGCCATTCTTGTGGTCCACCACCGGCACGGGAAGGCGCGTGCCATCTGGGCCTGTGATCTCGGCGCGCAACTCGGCGCTGCCTGTGCGCACCAGTCGCCCATCCTTGTCTTTGGTAGTGACGGTGAGCGAGGCGGGCTGGCCCACTAGTGCCTGGCGCAGGCCCTCGCCCGTGGCCACCGTCTCATGTGCTGTGGCGCTCGTGGTTAGCAGCGCGCCCAGGTTGAGCACCGATCGCCGCAGCCCGTCGACTTCAAGGACCAGTTCCAGCTGTGCATTCTCGTGTGGCCGCTCCGGGAAGGCCTGCGCTGCCAGTGCCGCCAGCCGCTCTCTCATGTGCTTCCGCACGAGCAACACTTCCGGGGCCGAGCCCAGGCGCAGTGCCTGTTCTGCGAAGCTGCAGCTACTGCCGATGTGTTCCTGACCCTGGCGCAGTGTGTCCAACTGGGTCTGCAATACCTGAGGACGGGTAGAGGAGGGGTGAGTGAGCAGACTAGCACAGGGGGATCTCTGTGATGACTGATGAACTTGTACCACCATGGCATGAAAGAAAGATGAGGGTGTGTGGACAGAGGACACAGGCGCACGCAGCGCCTACTCCCCTGTCAGGAGCCAGAAGGTATAGACCGGGGAAAGGGCAGCGCTGGTGTGGAGGGCAGGGAAACAGTGGAGGCAATAAAACCATCTCACGGTGGGCGATGCAGGGCAGGGTGAGCAGACGCACCTTCTGCTTGGCCCCACAGATGGTCTCCAGGTCGCTGACCAGAGCCTGCTTGCGCTGCTGCAGTGCTTGCTCCAGGTCCTCGAAGGCCGCACTGATCTGGGCCAGGGCCTCTGCCTTGCGCTCTTGCAGCTGCTGGCTGATGCCCCCCACTAAGGCGATCGCTGCGGACAGCTGGGGCAATCTGGGGAGGGGAAGCATCTCAGACCAGGGTTGCTGGGGGTACCCTCACCAAACCATCCCTTCTCCCTGGGGACCCTGCTGCTGTCCTCCTGGAGATCCCCTCCTTAAGACCTCCCTGAGACTTCTATCTCTGCCCTTCACAGACCCCTTCTCTCCCCTCCCCAGGACTCCTCCCCTGCCCCTGTTGAGATACCATTCTTGTGGCCTCAACACCCAGGTCCCTGCACGGTGCCTACCGGCCACGCACAGCCTCGAGCTGGCGCTGCAGGGCTGCCTTGTGCTGCTCCACCACATCCCGCAGCAGCACTGTGCCGTGCTCCCGGTGCTCCCCCGCACGGCACTCGCCACACATGGCTGTCTCACAGGCCTCACAGTAAAACTCCATCGTCTGATGGTACAAGGACTCCAGTCAGGCAATGGCTAGACATCACACTTCTTTGTCCCTCCCCTCCCCATCTGCCCTCCTTGCCCCTCACCTTCCAAGCGGACCCCCTACCTGGACCACTCATCCAGAGAAATACCCTCTCACCCACAGCCACTTGGCAGCGTCCCCAGCCCCCGATGCCTCTCCTCCTCCTCCCACCCCAAGTCCTGGCCTCACTGGGCCTCGCTTGGGCCCACCTTGCCTTCATGGTTGGGGCAGGAGAGAGGGCGGCCAGCCACTACGCTGAGGGGGTGGGGGTCCTCGGGGTCATGGGCCCCATCAGGTGCCTGCTGCATCGCCTCCATGAGGCTGCTGATGAAGAAGTTGTTCTGCAGTGCCGAGACGCCCTGCTCAGGGAGGATGGACGTCTGCCGGCACACTGGACAGGACAGCGTCAGGCTCTGGGCAGGGATGTAGTTCTGGAGGCATCTGGCCAGGGAGAAGGAGGGATCAGAGGAAGGAAAGGGTGAGGTGGCATCAGCACGCTCCTCCTTACACCTCCCATGGGTGCCGACCCCTCTCCTCACAGGTGTGCCATGACACTTCATTTCGAAACCTCTCTGGCTGACACATCTCATCCGCCAGCAGATGTAAAAGGCCTCACCTCACAACTGAGTAGAAACACATCCCTGACCCCTCTCAGAAGAGCAGACTATCACAGTATGCACAAGCACAGGTTCACCTTTCACAGGTGTTTGCAAACCCTTCTCATAGAAAATGTGCAACTAGCCACCCCACAACTTCTTTAATTCATTAAACATTTACTGACTGCCTACTCTTGCCAAAGTTGTGCCAAGCCCTGGGGACAAAAAGATAAAGTACGATGCCTGCCCTTAAAATACTTCCAGTCTATAGAGAAAAAAGAACCTTAGAGACAGAGTTTAGAGAAGTACATAGAGTAACGATTAAGGGCACGGGTCCTGGAGACAGGTTGCTGGGGCCCAACTCCCGGGTCAGTCACCTATTACACTGTGTGACCCCTGATGTTACTTAACTTTGAAGAGCCAAGGACTCTTCCTTTGTAAGATGGAGACAGTGCAGACTTCACAGGGTATTAAAGATTAAATGTAAAGTGCATACATTTAAAGAGGAATAAATGTCAAATGTCTGACTCACAAAAGCACTATATATGGTAGGCTACTAGTATTACTTATCACGAATATAAAGAATACAGCAGATGCATGATAAGGAAATGCAGCTGGTTCAGGTGGGTGGAGAGGGTAGCCAGAAAGCTTCAGAGGAGGTAAAGTAAGCTAAATCTTTATGGATAAATAATTGTTAGCCTGATCAAAGAAAGGTACAGGGAGAGGAGGAAGGGTGTTCCAGACACAGAAGGCAGCTAGAAATGGCATAGTGTGAGTAAGGAACTACGAGCAGTCCGATATGGCTGGAGATGAAGTCCAAGGCAAGGAATGGTGAGAGAGGTGAAGGAGCTTAGAAGTTATCCCACCAGCAACAGGGGGCTGCAAGAGGGTGGCACAGCCGGGCTTACATTTTAGCAGGCTGCTCCTCGCCACCTCTGTGTGGGGGGTGAATTTAAGGGGATGTGACAGCAGACAGGGGGCAGTGGAATCGTCGACTAGTCACCATTTATTAAGCACCTAGGTGCCAGGTGCTTTGCTTTCCAATTTATGTTTTTTTTTAACAGGCTCAGAAAAGGCAAGTGGTCCAAGGTAACAAAGCTAGTGAGCACTGGAGCCGGTGAGGAAGACCTGAATTTAGGCAGTAGTAGACGCTGAGGAGGGAACAAATTTGAGAAGTATTAAGAAGTACAGGTGGGGCCGGGCGCGGTGGCTCATGCCTGTAATCCTAGCACTCTGGGAGGCCGAGGCGGGCGGATCATGCTGAGCTCAGGAGTTCGAGACCAGCCTGAGCAAGAGCGAGACCCCATCTCTACTAAAAATAGAAAGAAATTAATTGGACAGCTAAAAATATATATAGAAAAAATTAGCCGGGCATGGTGGTGCATGCCTGTAGTCCCAGCTACTCGGGAGGCTGAGACAGTAGGATTGCTCGAGCCCAGGAGTTTGAGGTTGCTGTGAGCTAGGCTGACACCACGGCACTCGCCCCAGGCAATAGAGTGAGACTCTGTCTCAAAAAAAAAAAAAAAAAAAAAAGAGAAGTACAGGTGGGAGGAGCTGTCTGATTAGATGTGGAGAGTGAGAGAATCAATGAGTCTTGCTTGACTTCTAGCTCCCTAGCTTAGATAACCGAGTGGACAGTGGTGGCATTCACTAAGATGAAAACCAGAAAGAGGAGTAGTTTATAGGAAAATTCAGCTCTGTCCTGGATAAATTTACTGTTAACAGTGGAACGTCCAGGGAGAGGGCACCGGTAGATAGTGGGGAGAAGGCAGCTTAGAGACAGAGATGGGTGTGCCATCCACATTTAGATGGCCTCGGTGGCCATGGGAGAGGATGAGATTGGCCAAGAAGGGTTATAAAGGGACAGAGCACTCAGCAAGTCCTGAATGAGGACAACAAAGAGGACCAGGCCGAGAGGTAGGAGGAGTGGCAGTGTCAGGGCTGCAAAGCGAGTGGCACGTTTCCAGGAGGGGATGAGTAGTCATCACTTCAAAAAGCAGCCGAGGAGTCGGGTAAGGTAAGGACTGGAAAATGCCCACTGAATTTGGCAAATGTGAGGGCACTTTCGTCTGCAAGGAAAACAGGGTGAGGGAGCGGCCGCACTGCTGCAAGTCGAAGAGTGAAGGGAGGTTGAAGTTTGAACGAGAAGGGGGTTAAGGCATTGGATGGTGCTAGAGAGGGACAAGGGGACAAAGGGGTTTTTATCTGTTTGTAATGGGAGTTTTGAGCATGTCTATAAATGGAGAAGGAGGCAGGAGAGAGAGAGAGGTAGAAGAGACTAGAGGACTGACAGGACAAGGTCTTGGGGATGGGGCAGTGGCTCGGCCCGGCCTGAAGGGGAGGAGTGGACCCCAGCCTCTGGATGGAGGGATGGGGGAAAGAGGGAAGGACACAGAGGGGAACAGGGGACACTGTTGCAGAGAGGGTGGTCGCTGCCTCAGGCAAGATCAGCTGCCCAGAGCGAAGGAGGGAGGATTCAGGAGCATGGTGATGGCTCAGATTAGTCACTGAAGGGAGTGGGGAGGCTGCTTACTAGAAACAGGCATCAGGGCTGAAGGACGCTGTGTTTGGAGACCACAAATTTGTGGAGAGAATATCTGCACTGTGCAAACACTCCCATATCCTCAATCTTGTCTCTTAATGTTCCCTATACCTTTTGATCTTAATTAATTAAAATCTAACAAACACTGTGTGCCAGGCATGATTCTAAGTGCTTCACAAATATTAACTTATTTAATTGTGACCTACTTTTCCCTGCAGTCCTCTCAAGTAGAGAGTGGTTTTTGTTTCATACTCCACATTCCTTAGGGCCAGAAGGTGGGGTTGAGCCCTCCCTCTTCCCAACTGGAACATTTCTAAGCTATTCTTCTTCAGCTCCTTTGAAGCTCATGCCTTCTGTCTACACCACCCTCCTTGTTATTTTTGCCACTAACCTAATGGCTACTCCCCCATTCACTTTAGTCTTTCTCCAGGCTCACTCTCTTCTATTACCTGCCCCCACCACACACACTCTGCCATTGTTCTCAGTGGCATGACATCCATCCACCATCACGATTTCTTACTTCTTGACCTCTATGGCCCTGGTGATCTTTTCCTCCACATCCCCTCAGCTGTCCACGCCCACGGTGCCACCGTCCCCCATGTCTTATTAACAGTCACTGCGTCAACTCTGAAAATCTGCATTTCATCCATTCCACTCTGCTCTTCCGCAGCTCTCTTCTCAGCTGGCTCACTGAATCTAGCATTTCTCCTGCAAAACACCTTGTAACTCATCAATACCTCCTTCCTATTTGTTGAGCGTACCTGGCTTACAATAGCTTCCTAACTGGTCTCCTGTTTCCACCCTTGCTCCTTTAGAATCCATTCTCCACACAACGGCCGGGGTGAACTTTAAAAAAAGTCTAATGTATACCACCTTATTTTCCTGCTTAAAACACAATCTTCAAATAGTTTCCCACTGCATTTAGAACAAAATCCAAACACTTTCTTTAAACCTACAAGCTCCCCCATGAACTGTCCTGACTCTGATTTCGCCTCATCCTACATTCTTCCTCACTCAGCCACACTGGCTTCTTTTCTTGTCTCTTAATTTTCCCTATCTACTTCTTCTTCAAGGCCTTTGCACAGATTTTTCTGTTGCCTGGAACAATCTGTATGTCTGTCTCCTTCTCATCCTCGGGATGCAGGTCAATTGTCACCTCCTCAGGGAAGCCTTCCCTGATGACTATAGAATAGTCCCCCAGCCCAACCACCCCCGCTTGCTCCCTGGTTCTTTCCTGCAAAACACTCAACACAAACTGCAGCTCTCTTGTTTATCTGAGTGTTTAGTGTCAGTTACTGCCCAGTAGAACATAAGCTCTTTGAGGGCAGGGACCAAGGGATACATGCATGAGTACCAGCTGACAGTGAAGGCTCTGCAGTTAAACCTAGATTCAGGCCTCAGCTATTTACGTGCTGTGTAGCCTTGGAAATATTTCCTAATTACTTACTGATCTGAACCTTAGTTTCTTTCTCTCTAAAATGGGGATAATAAAGGATCTGTTGTGAGGATTAAGTAAATCAATAAATGTAAATCACTTAGCCAGTCCCTGGCAAATAGTAAGCAATCAATATATGGTAGCCACTGTTACTACAATTTCTCAGGCACCGATTTTCTCCAGGAGTGCTCAGTGGTCTAGGCACGGGAGGAAGTGTAGAGACATCCAGTTACGGCTCTGATCCAGCATTGAGCTTCTACTGAGTCTAGCAAAGGGCAAAGGTGTGCAGGAATTGTGGACGTGGGCAGTCAGATGGTCGGCTACAGGATCCAGGATGGGCAGGAAAGAAAAGGAGGCCAGGATGGAGTTGGCAACCAGGAAAAGAAGGAGCAGTTGAAGGGGCTAGATGTCTCCACTGAGTCAAAAGTGGTGCAGTGGGAGCAGGATGATGGGAGCCAGGAGTGGAATACTGGAATTTATGACCACAGAAGTGATATCATTCTGTGTGATGACAACATGCAGGGCATGGTTGGGAAAGAGTGTTATTGAGGTGGAGTGGGGGATGCCCCTGGAGAAACAGTCAAGAACCAAGAGGTATAAGTGGGTAGTGAGGTCTTTAGGCTGATGGAAGAACTTGAACGGTCTACTGGAAGCCTAAGACTGCTTCCAGTAGACGAAGGAGAAAGGGCAGTAGAGCCGGAATCTCAAAGAGCAGGGCTGAAAGGGAAGTGGTGTCCCTGGGGCAGAGCCAGGTTTTCACAGAGGATGGAGGCAAGAGAGAAAGCCTGGATGGAGGCAACAGTGAGAAGACCCAGGGACCAGGCAACCCAAGACAAAGCAATGAAGGATGAGGGCCTGAGAGATAATGATGTCAAAACACAGATGGGATCATTTATAAGACCCTGCAAAGGCTTCATGTAGCTCTCAGGGTAAAGGTGAAATCCTAACAGGTCTACAAAACCCCAACTGGTCTGGCCTCTACCTACATACATCTCCAGCTTCATCCCATGCCATCTTCCTTTCAATCACACTCGCTCTGCTCCAGTCCCACCGGGCTTCTAGGCCCTCTTACCTGACACATTCCCTCATGCCACATGGCCCCTCCCAATGTTCTCTCTGCCTAGAATGCTCTTACAATTCCCTTTACCTAGCTAACTCCTATGCATTCTGCAAATTTCACCTCAGCAAAACCTTCCCTGATTGTCCAAACTATAACAGATCCTATATGCTAATCTCTTGTGGCTTAGCACTTTATTTGCAGCACTTACTGAGGGTGCAATATTGTATTTATCTACAATCTGGCTATATGATTATTTGATTACTTTCTCCTTTACTATATTATAAGCTTTTTAAGAGTAAGGATCATATCTGTTTTTGCTTATCACTGCATACCCAATGCTTAGGACAGAGTCTGGCACATAGTAGTTGCTCAGTAAATAGATATGTGTTGAATGAATGAATGACAGACAGAAGCCTAGAGATTGGGAGGGGTTGCCTTTCACTCAGTGCCTGAGGAGACAATGAAGGCAGGCAGGGAAGGAGAGACCTAGCTTCAAATATCCTCCCACTAGTCACAAACTCTGCTGATGCCAGAGCTGCTTGAGGAGTCTCAGCACAGTCTGATTTCTCTGGTGGCACCAAAAACTGTCCTGGGGTTTGGAAAGGGGCAGAGAAGGCCCTGTTCTGGGTAGAGACCATAGCCCGATGTTAGGAGCTTCTGGTCCTCTCCCAGGTTCTTGCCCCCAAACCCTCAGCTCCTATAGGTTGGGGTTTCCCTACAACCCTCCCATATGTGCATGTTTCCCTCATCTATTACAGGTTTACACATGCAGCTCCCCTCTTAGGGGAGCCTGCAAGGTACTCGTCCCTCCCCAGTTCACACACCCCCTCACCTCTCACAGAAGGTATGCAGGCAAGGCAGAACCTTGGGGCACTGGTACCGATCCAGGCAGATGCTGCATACCAGGAACTGCTTGTCCATTGGCTGGACCTCTGGGCCAGGGCTGTCCTCCCTCTTTGCCATGGTGCCCACAGATGGCTCCTGCCACTCACACCAGCTTCTGTATGGAGAGATGGTCAGCACCAGGGAGGCCAGCACTCCTCCCTATCTGATCCCCACCACTCAAAGCCCCTGCAGAGAATTCCCCCCACCGTACTTTCCCCACTTACTTGCCAGGGGCAGGACCGGGCAGTGACTGGAAGGAGCAAGGTGAAGTAGGTGGGTTGAGTGACCCCTGAGCATGGTATTCTGCTTAAGAGCACAGACTGAGGATTAGACTGGGTTTTAAACCTGGCTCAGCCTCTCACCGGCTACGTAACCTTGGACAATTCACGTAACTTTGCTGAGCCTCAGTTTCCTAATTTGTAATTGCTTTGGTTTAGACATATGTTCCCTCCCAACCTCATGCTGAAATTTGATCTCCAGTGTTGAAGGTGGGGCTAATGTGAGGTGTTTGGGTCATGGCAGGGGGGAGGGGGGCGGGGATCCCTCATGGCTAAATTAATGCCCTCCCTGGGGGTTGGGGAGGGAGTGAGTTCTCACTGTTAGTTCCTGTAAGAGCTGGTTGTTAAAGACAGCCTGGAACACTCCCCTTTCTTCCTTTCTCGCCACGTGATCTCTGCACACGCGGGCTCCCCTTCACCTTCTGCCATGGGTAGAAGCAGCCTGGGGCCCTCACCAGATGCCCAATCTTGAACTTTCCAAGAACTTTCCAGCCATCCAGAATCATGAGCCAAATAAACCTTTTCCTTTATAAATCACCCAGCCTCAGGTATTCTTCTAGCGACACAAAATAGATTAAGACACTAATTATGGAGTTAATAATCCCTACCTCAAATGGTTATTTAGAGAACGTGAAATTGTATGTTTTAAGTGCATGGCACAGGGACGCCTGTTTTCACTGACACAGCCACCCTTCATCTCCTCTGCCTCCCCAGTCCTCCTCCACAAGGCCTTCTGAATGGAGTGTCTCTCCTCTGACTACCTGCACCTCTTCCGTCTATGCCCTGACCCGCCTCTTAGCACCGCTACCTGGTGTTGCGCTCTTTCTCACATCCAGTCGGTACTGAGGTCAGGATTGCCTCCCGAATATCTTATCCCCTTCTCTCCAACCTCACGGCTACTACCCCCAATTCAGGCCACCATCGGTTTTCTTCTGGAATACAGCAATAGCCTCCTAACTGGTGTCCTTGTCTCCTCACTTCTACCTTCTCCTATGTACCCCCGGCAGCCAGAATGAGGTTTCTAAAACACAGATTTGATCTTGTCACTACTCCCTGTTTAAATGTCTTCAATGGTTTGCCATTGTCCAGAGGACAAAGTGCAAACTCCTTAAATTGGTCAACAAGGCTTAGCTTTGTCTGGCCCATACCTTCCTCTACAACCTCATGTCTCATGACTCCATGATCAGTCACACTGGTTTCTTTTCAGTTCCTGGAAAACTCCTGTTCTCCTTTGCTTCTGGACAGTCACACATTCTGTTCCCTCTGCCTGCCATCCTCTTCCTATCCCCTTTGCCTAGCCGATGCCTACTTATCTCTTATCTTCCAGGTTCCGTGTAAATGTCACTAACTTTAGAGGACCTTCCCTGATTTCCCGAAGTCTGGGTTAGGTGCTCCACCTTTGTGTCCCTCAGCACCCTGTGTCTCCTCCACTCTAGCACTTACACACTATGCTTTCATTTTCTTGTTACTTCTCTGCTTCCTCCACTCCATGCAATGTTCTTGAGGGCAGGTATTTTATTTTTTCATTCCTAGCACTTAACACAGAGCCAGACATAAGGATAGATCTATATTTATTGAATTAATTCAGTGATTCAACAAATACTTATTTACTAAGTGCCTACTTTGTACAGGCGCTGGGAATGGACTCGTAAAACAGATATAGTCACTGTCCTTGCGGTGGGGAGGTGGTGGCATATATTTAAAAAGTAAATAATCAAGTAAATACATAATTACAAATTGGTGGCATGGGAGTAATATAAAGAAAAAAAGGATGCTATCAGAAAGAACATTTTGGGTGATCAGAGAAGGGCTCTCTAAGCAGGTGACTTTCATGCAGAGCTCTGGAGGATAGGAGAAGAATGGGGTGAGGGCAGGGAACACCAGGGAGTCAGAGAGGGAAATTACTCTGGGCTGAAGGAACAGTGGGATGAGGGTTCTGAGGCAGAAGGCTCACTGAGAACCCAAAAGAACTGTGTGGCTAAAGCAAAGTAAATAAAAGCAAAAGCTGAGTTTGGGGAGATAGGCAGAGACTGAAATCATGTTGGACCTTGTATGGCATGTTAAGAATTTGATTTATAGGCCAGGATTGATGATAGGAGAAAAAAAAGAATTTGGTTTTATCTAAGTTGGGAATGGGGATCTTGAAATTTATAAACAAATACAAATAAATGTGAAAGCTACTCCGGCAGAAATGTTCATGAGGTTGAATCAAAAGAACATGATGATAGACTACATGTGAGAGGGGAAAAGGAATGTTGATAATGCTTGCCAGGTTTCTTGCTTGAGCAAACAATGGGTCATGAACAGAGACAGCAAGAGCTGAGCAGAAGCTGGTTTGGGGCATTTTGGTCTAAGCATGCTAAGTTTGATGTATCTCTGTGATGTCCAGGTAGAGCTGTCAAGTAATGAACAGAATATAGGCGCTCAAGAGTGAGAGGTCCAGGCTGGTTATTGATTTGGGATCATTGGCATATTAATGGCACCTACAGCAGTAAGAATGGATGAGACTGCTGGGGACAGAGTGGACAGTGATAAGGAAAGGGCCCAGCACAAGGGAGGGAAGCCAGCAAAAGCAACTGAGAAAGGGGATCGAAGAAAACCAAGAGAGTGTGGAACCAAAGAAATTCAGAGAGAGAGAGCAATTCAAGAAAAAGGAGAGGGGAAGCAAGAAAAGGGCTGGAGAGTGTCCACCAGATTTGGTGGTGGTGGTGGAGTGGTGGGGACAGAAGCCAGGTCAGAGTGACTGCTGAGTAAATAGGAGATGAAGTTAACACAGCAGATGCAGGCAATTCATGGCAGAAATTTGGTCATGAAGGGAGGCAGAAAAATAGCTGGACTACTGCAAAATAGGCAGTGACCAGGGCCAGGTCACCACTGTCTGTGCCCAGTTAGCTGCATCATGGACCTCTCTAAAGACAATGAATGAATAAATGAATGAATGCAGGGTGCAGAGCCCTGGGCTGAGGGCTGAGCTGCACATGCCTTATGTTTGCATGAGGGTGGGTGTGCATAGGGTGGGGAGGGTATGCCTGAGAGCATCTTTCCCTAGTGGGGCACTGGGATCCTGAGGTTCTCTCTCCAGATGTGATGGGTACTGAATCTGGAGACTTAATACTAGGATGACGTAGCAGAAGGGAGGACAGATTGAGGGTTGGAGGAAGGACCAGGAGGAGGCCCAGGCAAGCTGAGGCTTCTGTCTGGTGAAGGGGAGGGCTGGAATGAAGAGTAGCAGTGGTCTGCTGGGCCCTGCTGGGGCAGCTGGATATCAGGCTCCGCCTTGCTCCAAGCCCAAAGGGCTGTCCCAGCCTGTCACACAGGGGCGGGATTGGGCTATGTCCAAGGACCGACAGCTCCTCCCTCCCCTCCCCTTCCTGCTTCAGTTCCCCACCCAGATTTACTGGGCATGCAGCCGCTGAAGCCATACCCCAGCCTGAATCTAAGATGCCCTACCTCTCATGGACTCCTATTCCCATCTCTCCCGTGCCACTGTGCTCTACAGATCTTCCCCCAAGGTACTGTGGGCAGTGGTTCAGGTGGATTGTTTATCACAGCAGATACTTATGTAGGGCCTTAGACTCAAAGCTGGATTTCGCCCTCTTTCCTCAGGCTGCTTTTTGCATTCTCTTATCTCACCCATCCTTTATAGCTCAGTTCTCAAGGCACTTCATTCCCTCATTCAGCATTCACTCAACACCTCTGCTAGGCCTGGGGACACAAGATAAACAGTCACAGCTCAGCCTTCATGGATTCCACAATCTAATAAATAGATTATTGCAATGCAATGTGGTAAGGGCCATGATGGGGAAGCACAGATTGCTCCGGGAGTACAAAGAAGGTTACCTAAACTAGATCTGGGGCAGGGGTGGGTCTGGAGGTTGGAGGCCAAGAGAGTTCTCCTGAAGAAAGTGACATTCAAGCTGAGAGCTACAGGATGAGAAAAAGTTAGAGAGCATGGTGCCTTCTGCATCAGAAGGCTGCATCACACACTGTGACGGGGGAGGGCTAAGAGATGAGATGGAGCTGTAGGAAAGAGTGATATCATGCAATGCTTTGTTGGCCTTATTATGGAGTTTAGACTTTACCCTTCTCTGCTAGGGGATTAAGACTTTATCCAAAAGCCACAGGAAAACTTTGGGGGACGGGGTTTAAGTGTAGAGTGACAAAAGTATCGTTTTGATTTCTGTGTAGAAAACAGTTTAGAGGGGTCAAGAATAGAAAGTTAGGAGACTGCCTTGATTACAGGAGTAGCAAAGGGAGGTCAAGAGAAGTGGATCTCATAGGGAGCAATCAACAGAACTTGGTGACTGGTTGGTTTTATATGAAGAGTCAGGGGGAGAAAAAGGAATCAGAGATGATTCCTAGTTTTCTAGCTTGAAAACTCTGGAAGAGCAGTTTGGGTGAGAAGCTGGTAAGCCCAGTGTTTAATATAATGAATCTGAGGTGCCTATGGGACATAATTCAAGTGGAGAGGTTCAGTTGGCAGTTGGAAAGACAGGCCCCAGCTCAAGAGAGAGGTCTGGCCTGGAGATACGGATCTGGATGTTGTTGGTGTAAACACGGTTCCTGAAGCCATGGAAGAGGAAGACCTCACCCAGAGAGGGTAAGGTGAGAAAGGAGGCTCTATGACTAAGCCCCCACAAACCTCAATACTTATTTAAAGGACAGGCCCAGGAAGCAAAGCCTACAAAGATTGAGAAGGTATGGCCAGAGAGGCAGGAGAAGTAGGAAAGAGAGATGTCATGAGGCCAAGGGAGAAGAGAGATTCATGAGCAAGGGAGTGAAATGCTGCAGAAACGTCCCATGACTTAAAGCTCCAAAGAAGCTGTCATTAACCCCAGAGAGTGTGGCTTCCATGGGCTAGTAGAGAGGAAGCCAGATCCAGAGAGTTAAGGAAGAAGTTGACTACGAACAAATAAAGACAGCCAGTGCTGACTCCACTAGATCTTTGACATCTGCCATGGATGTGCTTCAAGGCTTTTCAGTTTCTCCAAATTCTCAAACAGCATTAACTTCCCCCATGACTTCCTCTTACAATCTCGCAAGATTCCCAGTACACATGATTTACACAGCTGTGAGTGGAGGTGACTAAGGCATTGCTGCAAAAGGATACAAGAGGTCAGCTAGGCTCACTTGCTTGCTAAAATGACTCAATTCTACTCACTAGTTTCCAGGTGTGTTTGATTATTTGAGACTTCAGCAAAATGACAAATGACTGCAGGTTACAGTTTTGGGGTTTTCTCTGAAAAAAAAAAAGCCTTGGATAAGGTAAAATCCTAAAAGCCAAGGAATCCATTCAGTAAGATTGTCACAGAAGGAAAGTGATAAAATTCACAGTACCATCTTCCTCATCGCTGCCAGACTGAGTAGGTGAATGAACCATTCAATCAAACTTCCCCGGGCACACTCTAGGCCAGAACCCTTCAACTGGGAACTGGAGATACACTCCCAAGTTCACAAGTTTTTAGACTAGTGTGGGAACAGACATGGAAATACTTAACTACAATGTGATATGTTCAAACTGCAACAGCAGAAAACAAGAGGAAGTATCTAACTCTAAGGGTGGTAGAGAATAAAGAAGGCTTCCAGAGGAAGGGATATTTGGCTGAGTCTTGAGTGATAAACATGTGATTGATAGGTACATTGGGAAAACAGTGAGTAAAGAAACAGAAGCGTGAAAAATTAAGAAATATGGACCAGTTGGGCAAGAGTGCAAAACTCAAAAGGGCAGAGGCTACTTCATGTTTTTACTCCAATCCGCATGGGTTCTCCACTTGCCTCTTTGGTTGCTCCTTCCTGCCCATTCCTAAAAAAAAATGTTTATTTCCACAGGGTTTTGTTTTAGGGCCTCTTCTCTCATTTTTCATCCTCTGCCTGGGCAATCTCATTATCTCCCCTGGTTTCAGTTAACACCCAATTGCTAATGACTCCCAAAGCCTCATCTCCTGCATTTGATGACTCTCTTGAACCCCAGATCCGTGCATCCAACTGCATCTTGGGCATCTCTACCTAGATGGTACGCAGGGACTAGTCCAAAACTTAATTCATTTTTCCCTAGCCTATTCTTCCTTCTATGTTTCTCATCTCAATAAAAGGCACCACCATTCACCTAGCCACACAAGCCAGAACCCTGATAGTCTTCTCAATTATGCCTTTTCTTCCACCTTTGAGATACAAGCTATGACTATGTCCTTGATTCTGCCTCTGAAATGTGTCTAAGTTTAAAAAGTCAGGAGATGTAGGATCTAGTCCCAACTCTGTCATTAACTCCACTAAGGCAAGTTCCTACCCCATTCCCTTACTTCTAAATTGGGATGGGAGGGTCTTTTTGTTCTCAAAATCTGAGATTCCCAAGGTTCCCTTTCAAGCCAAGGGCTTTTACAGATTGTAATATGTGCCCATGATTAAATCCCATTTTGTACTATCTTGATGATCTAATTAATAGCTTCACCATAAGGCTAGGTATGTTACAGGGCAGTCGCAGTTGCCCCCCACCTTTCAAAATAAATGTTTGCTTCATTTTAAGTCACCTATGACACTCCCTATGAGCACCCTCTACTCTAGCCATACAGTTTTTCTGAACCCAAGCTGTACTATCTTAACTATGAGCTCTTTGCTCAAGTCCTTCTCTCAGCAAGAATGCCATTGTCCCCTAAGTGGCTGCGGAGGTACCTGGCACACAGGAGGTGCTCAGTGTATGTTGGTGACAGGAGAGCCATGTTTAAATCTCTGTGGTTCCCTTTCACCAGAGAGAGATGCAAAAGTAATGGTAAATAACAAGACAAGTGAATAAAGTTCCAAGAAGAGATACCTCTGCTTAACATAAGGAAGCTTTCCCACAACAGAAGGTAGTAAGTGCTCTGTCACTGGAGGCATGCAAGCCTAGAGAGGCAGGGCACCTGTCAGGCCTGCAGCTCTGATTCCAGTTCTGCAGCAAACCAGAGCCCTGCTTAGGGGATGAATGGGCACTGGTGAGCTGGACAGACTGGCAGGAAGAAACCTGTGAACAAGACCTCTGCACCTGCTCTGATCTCCCAAATCTGATCTTCCTGCTGGGGCCAGTCCTGGGTTTCTGTTGTCCACATCAGAGACCCCCACAGCAGGAACAAGCCCAAGGCCTGCCTTCAGTCGGACTGACCTCCCTGGGGTGCAGCCTGCCCCTCCAACCTCCAACCATCTGTCCCTGCAGGTTTGCAGCCCAGAATCTCAAGCCAAGTCCAGGAGGGAGGAGGTCAGAACCCAGGAGGGGCCTAGGTTGCAGGGGAAACAGAGGGGTCCTTTCCTATGAGAAACAGCCTCCGCATGAGGCTTCCTGTCCATTGAGCAGTGCGAGGGGAGGAAAGGGTGTCCTCCATCCTGACTGGTGGGCCTGTGGTTGCCAGAGGACGGAGGGTGTTCCAAGGGGTGGAGGTGTCTGCACCAGGGAGAAAGGAACCCCTCAGACATGCTGGGCCACAATATTTCAGAGTCCCACTCAGCAATCCCACTTCCCCTCCGCAACCCCCCCATCCTCGGCCCGTAGCGTTCGCCACCCTCCGCCAACACACACAAGCTCCCAAACCCCGCGCTCCTCCAAGGAACCATCACCCATCCATCCGCGCCTCCCCCCTCAAAACATGGACCTCACGTGAGCAGCCACAGCCCGAAGAATCCCCCTGCTGCTCTCACCGACATGGACACGCCTCACGTGGACAGAGACAAGCACAGCTTTTGAAAATCATCCGCGCCCCCACCCACAGAGACGCTCGGACCCGGACCCGGACCAAGGCAGACAGGAATACAAACGCACCTTGGGGCCCGCCCTTCGCACTCACCGCGTTGGAGCAGGATGGGAGGGCAAGGCCCGGACTGCGGCCAGTTGGAGGGGCCCGCGGCGCTGACCCCGCTGCCAGCGCCCGTCCGCCCGGCCCTGCCCGCGGCGCCGCCCCACCTCCCGCGCCTCCGCCCGTCCCCGCGCCGGCGCCGCCGGACCAGCCGCACAGCCGGAGGGAGGGGCCGGGGCGGGGCTGCGGACCTGCCGGGGGAGGGGGCGACTCCAGTGCCGAAGACCCACCCACGCCCCGCCCACTACTCCGAGGCCCCGCCCGCCCGCCTGCCCGCCCCTACCCCACCCGCTCGGCACCCTCAACACCCCTGCAGCTCCTGCGGACTCTCCCTCCGCGGTGCGGCTAGGGAGCCAGGGAGCCGGATCCCGGATCCCGGATCTCCGCCAGCTGCCTCCGGCTCCCGAGGGCTCTGGGGGAGGGCGGTGTAGTCGTTCTCAGGGGCTGGGATGAGGCTCCGACTAGAAAAGGCGGCTGGGGCAGCAGGGATTTCAGACTGTGAGAGCCCGTCTAGTCTACCTCCTGGAGGCGCCCTTTCCGGCTTTCTTGGGGTGCTCCATGGAATATACTATGCTAGTCTGGTCTCCGCTGAGCAGGGGCAGGCAGGGACCGTCTGTACCTGGGCACGGATCTCTGGGCGGCGAAAGGGCTGTACCCAGAGCTCTGGGAGAAGGAGCTGACGGGTAGAAAAGTGGAGGACTTGGTTCGGCTCTAGGTGTCTCAGGAGTCCCCTCATGAGGAAATTATGGTTCAGACCAACCAGCGACTCCCTTCCTCACACCAAAGACTCTGGGCAATTCTAAGAATCATTGCATTATGGAAAAGCAGCCCCAGTGGAAAATAATAAAAATTAGAACAGTTAACAGGGACTGAGTGCTTATTATGTGCCAGACACAGAACTAGTCACCTGACATATTTAATACTCAACCAAAATAGGTAGCTTCTTTTATCAGCCGTTTTACAAGGGAAGAAACAGGGTCCTGGCTCCCCAGACGTTAGTCCTGATCATTCAGCTAGAAAGTGTGGAACCCAGATTTGATCCCTGCTTTTAGGCTCTGCCTCCAGCATTTGGAGATTCAGTACCTTTCATGATGAAAACTCCCCAGTGGTCCATAAAGTGGCAGCATATAGTAGGGAACCACCCCCCCCCCAACACACACACAAATCAAGCTCTGGAGTCAGGTGACTACGGCTGACCAAAGTCCAGGAAGCCTGCCTGGGAGCTGCAGTAGCAGTGACAAAGAGCTAAGTCAGGCCCATGTGGACCCCAGTGCTGAGAATCTGCTGACTGGGTTGTCCCATTCCTCCAGCCTTCCAGAGGTGGGGAGAATGTTGAAAAATTCTGGAGCTCTCTTTGGCCGAAGGGCATACAGGTGATGACACCTGGGCCCTGACTAAACCAAAGTGCTGTTAGAGAGATTTCTTACGATTTCCTTACACAAGGTTCACATTTGGGCTCAACACCTGGGTGCAGCTGGAGCCATGGGAACTGCCTCAACCTCTTATCCACCTGAATTCCAGCACGCAGCACAGGGTGCTCCATTGCTTGTGAAGGAGCCTCAGTGTTCACGCGTGGAGTTTTTGGCTGCAGCTTACTAGACTACCCATGATGATGGAACTGGGGACTATATGACACTATCTTAAGCCTCAGGACTACTTTCCTCAGTCCTAGAGTTCTCCCATGCTCTTGAATTTCTGCTTAAAAAGCTTTACAGCTCCCTTTCTCTGAACAGCAAAAGTCCTTAACCATTCGTCCTTCATTTTTCATTCCAAACTGAATTCCTCCCATGTTGGCCTCTGTCTAGGATGCTCTTCCCTTTACTCTTGGCCAGGCTGTCACCTACTAACCCTTGAGGCCTCAGCTTTCAAACTGACACCCCCATTTCCACCCTAGCCTAGGCTAGATGCTCCTCCTCTGTACTCCCATAGCGCCCTGTTCTTCTGTATCCTAGTACTTATCACTGTATTGTAGTTGCCTGGTTACTTGTCTCTATCCCCCACTAGGCCATAAGCACTGTGGGCAGGGACCGTGTTTTATTCACTGATGTTTCCCCAGGGTCTAAAGCAGTGCCTGGCAAATAAAAGCCCTCAGTAAATATTTGCTGCATGAATGAATGCATGATGAAAGTCAGTAAACCCAACCCCCTTTGGACCCCGTGCTCTTAAGATCCATAGCTGTCTTGGTGCTGGCCGAAGGACAAATAAAGCTTTGGCTCTACCTGGGGCTGAGGGAGATTGGGCCTTCAGACCATTTCTGAAACCTATGACTTCAGCTGCCTGGCACTAGCTCTTCTGATGGGATAGGATTTTGATCTATGATTAGACTATGCATTTCTCTACCCACCCCACCCTCCTAGAGTCCCCCACAAATTGACCTCGCTGGGCCTGCTTTTATGAAAGGTTTATTCCTAGTGTTAGATCCCAATCTTCCTGGGCTCTAAGCACAGTTAAACTGGGTGGGTGGGTGAGGGGAGGCCCATTTAGATGCAAAGCCAGAAATGGAGCTCCCCATTATCCCTACCCCTTTGGTCCCAGTCCCCTTCTCTGCAATGGGCACGCATAGAGGAGAGACAAAGGGTATTGGAGGCAACATCATTGGCCCAGGGGAGCCCAAGAAGAGCTGCCATCAGCTGACAGTGCCTTTTGAGGCTCTGTCATTGGTCAGGGGGCACACCCCAGCCTGAGGAGTGATGCCATTGGCCAGGGAGTGGTTTTGTCATAGCCTTTGGCTGTGGAGTGGAAGGAAAAGATCTGGGAACGAAGCCCAGTGGCCAGGAAGATAAAGGACAGGGCAGCAGCTTCTGGGCCTGCAGGCCCTCTTCCCACCACAACAATGTGGGCAAAACTGGTGTTAGGTCCCAGCCAGAAAAAGGGAGCCCAAGCCAGAGGGCATGTGGCAAGGGATGTCCCAAGTCCAATCTCCCCCACCCTGGGGCTGCCCCTCTCAATGTCCTTCTTGATAGCCAAGTTGGGCTGGGAGCAGCTCACTGCTCCTCTAGCCAGGAGGGTTTCTCGGCTCCTGGAGGCCGCAGCTTGATGTTGAACTGCTGCAGGGTCTGCTCCAGCTGTTTCTGGTTCCCAGCAAAGTAGGCGGACACGGCATTGTGGAAGAGCAGCAGCTGCTTGTGCATCACCTTGATCTGGGGGTCCAGCAGGGTCAGCTAAGGCTGGACTCAGGCGCCCTTCTTGAGGGTCTATGAGCCTGAGCCCAGGCACAGACCAGGGGTATGTGGACTCTGCTCAGATGGTGCTTTTGGGGTGGGGGCTGAACTCTACCCAGGGAATCGAAGGAGATAGGTCAATCTGATGGAAGAAACCTGACTTGATTTGCTGGGCCTAGGGTTCTGATACCCCAGTTCAGGGAGTGATTTATCCCAGTTATGTTCCTGGGACCCCCAGCCAAATCATCCAACAGGAAAGGGCCAGGGATTAGAGGGAAGGTGACTTGGAAAGACTCGGGTTGAGGGGGCTGGAGAGAACATCCCACTCCCTAGACAGGCTGCATTTCCCTATCCAATGATGGGGAGAACCTGAGGGGAAGATTAGTGTCACAGGTGGGAAGGTGGGCTAAGGTCAAGGGGGTGGGGTTGGCACCTTATTTTCTTCCAGGAACTTGAGCTTGATGGCCACATCTCCCCGCAGCTTCTCATACTTGTCCCGATGGGCCTGGAAAGTGGCCTGGGCGCTCTCGAGTCGACCACGTGTCCCTGCATCCCGGGGGCCTAGGCTCAGCTCCTCTAAGTCTGTTCGGTAGGCATCATATTCCAGCCTGGGGAAGGGGTGATACAGGCTGGTCTCCACCCCTTTGTCCTCAACACACACTTTCCTTTCCTTCCTAAATTCTTATGCCCCTAATGCCTAAACTTCCACCCATACCAGCCAACTCCCCAAACTCTAGGCCCTGCCAGTGCCCACACCTGGCAGCCTCATACTGTTTCACAGTCATGAGTGTGTCTTCCATGGTCTTGGTGACCAACGTGTTGATGCTAGAGACAAAGAAGTTCACAGCCCCTAGCAGCGTCTCCCCATTCTTGCACAGCAGTTTTTGTGTCTCTGCATTGTAGCCAAACTCCTCCTGAGGGCAGAAGGGAGGAACAGGACTTGAGTAACAGTCCCTACCTGACTGGAGCTGTAGAGCCCCTCACTACCCTCCTCCCCAAAAAGGAAAGAGCCATCAAAACTGGAACCACCAAGGACTGCCTCCAGCAAGGCTCTTAGCCAGAAAGTTAGTGGGCCACGCTGGGGATGCCTGGGGTAGGAATGTGAAGGGTGGGGGGTTCTCAGATAAGCTCACAAGACTGGAACAGGGAGAGCTAGTGTAGCAGGCAGGGGATGAGGCTGAGCACTGAAGGCATTCTCCCCAATGCAGACAGGGATTGCTTGTGAGGCACCTAGTGTGCACCCTCCCCCAACCGCTCCAACTTCTGGATCTCTGTACAAACCCTTAGGCTGCCTCCACAGGTGAGTGCTGCTGGGGACAGGGCTGGGCCCACCCTGGAGGGGTTCTCCCTGTGGGCTGCAGGAGGGAGGGAGGGAGGCTGAGGAGTGACAGCCTGGGAGGGGCCGGGCCCAGTACTCCCACCCTCTTTGGTCTGGCTGAGGCACCTGAAGCTCTGGGGACTTCTGGCTGAGGTCAGCAAAGGCGTCACCCAGTGCATGCTGGGTCTGCAGCAGGCTGTAGAGGTGGGCTGTCAGTGCCCGGCCCAGCTGCAGGACACTCTCATACTTGCGCTTCGTCTCACGCAGCAACTCAATCTGTAGCTCTAGCTCCAGGTCCACAGTCCGGGAGCCTCGGCCAAATCGTTCTGATAACAGCTGCTTTGTGCACTGATCAGGAAGTGGGGGAATAGGTCAGAGACCCTAGCACCCTCCCCAACAACAGGTACCTACCCCAGCACCCCCAGGCTCCTAGTCTCAGCCATAGATAGAATATTAGGATCTGGGGGAAAGGGGAAAAGGTATTCAGAAGGAGTTTTGGGGAAGGGAAAGGTGCTTAAATCCTACCTTATATGTGTTGATGCCCCATTTCTTGACAATGTCAAATTTCTCTCCAGCGATACCCCGAGCCACCTCATCTCCAGGGCCAGCAGGAGTGGTGCTGTGAGATGGATGGCGGCCAGACCCTAAAGGACCAAGTTCTTTGACACCAGCCTCTCAGATACACCAAACACCTGTGTGAGCCCACCCATACTTCCTTCCCAGCACATGAAAATGACTTCCTTGAAGGAGAAGCTAGAGATAATTGGATTCTCCTGCTCACTAAGAACTGGGACCTTGTGCCCTGAGAACCAAATTCCAATATACACCTGGCCTCCTTGTGAGGGAGGAGAGTAGAGATTTGCTGGTGTAAAGGAGCAAACAGAAGAAAATACACTGAGTTTGGGGGTGGGGGTAGTCAAGGATGGTGGGTCCTGATAACAGCAAACCTAGTTGACATTTCCATCTGGAATCTTAGTCAGGGATTCAGGGCTGTTTGTTATCTAAACTTTAGAGACTAAAGTAAAACTCTGAGAAGTCTAGCAAATTTTCAACACAGCCTCAAGCTCTAGAGCAGGGTAACACCTGTGGAAGTCTCAGGTGGTGGTGGCAGGGAAAGAACAGATGGGCCATCTCAGGGGCTAAATGTGAAGAGAAAAGCACATGGACCAGCAGCTGGTCTTGGTCTAAGGAGAGTCATGGGGTTCACACGAGCAAAGTTTCCAAGATCTCCAGATATAATTCAAGCTTTCCTAGACATATCCTGTGCTCCCCAAAACCATTCCTGTCCCCCTCTCCACTCAAGCTTCCTCCTTCTGATCCTTCATACCTGTGGGGATGAGTCCATCACCAGAGCCCCCATAGCCACCAGACACAATACTGGTTTCATTGAGGTTGGGTCCTGACACCATCACCTGCTGGAGGTCCTACAGGCCAGAGAAGAGAAGGGGCTTCAGGAACACAGGAGCAGCTGAAGAATTTCGGGGGTGGGAACAAGTTTGTATTGAAGCATCATAAAGAGGGTACACAAGAGAAGGCTGCACAGAATCAGAATGAAGATTTGTAAAAAGAATGAAGGAAGTTAGATAAGTTAGGAGAAGACTACTGGAATGGGGGTGACAGTCCAGGGTTTATAAATTGGGATTCCTAAATTGAAACAATTACAAGAATCCAACAGAAGCACCTGCTCCAGCCCATCATCTTCAGGAAGCTGCCCAGCTTCACCATTCCCATGGATGGGGATCTCCATTGTGGCTGCCTTCCCTAGGATCCCGTCCGTCATGGCTAGGGAAGGCACTGGAGTCAAAGTCTCCACCTCAGCACCCTGCAAAGCCCAACACAGATAGTTCTGGAAACTGGCCAGCACTCTAGAAGACAGAGACCTCCTCTGCCATTTCTGAGGTTTTAGAGGTTGTCCCAGGGCTTGAGTGTCCTGGGGTTCGGCCAACCACACGTTTCCTCAGGTATAGGTATTTCGCTTCTCCATAGTGCACAATTGTACACGTGTGCACGAAAGCCTGGGTGTCTTCTCACAACCCCCCAACCTCACCAGGACTCCAGTGATCATTCATGCATTCACTCATTCAACAGGCATTTAATGAGTACCTAATATGTGTCAGGCACTATCTGAGGCAATGGAAATACAGTAGTGAACAAGAGAGAGAAAGTCTGTGCTCACTTGCAACTTATCCCCAAGCAGGTGTGTTTACTCTCACCAGGAGACGAACCCCTTTCGAGGGCTCAGGTGTTCACACACCATTCAGGTATGTTCTCCTTTGCTTGGCCTTTCACACTCTTTTAGTGTTTCTTCCCCCTTCCTTCAGGTGTTCTCCCCCTCCTCCACCTCCTGCACCTCCTCTTCCTCAGGCCCTCCCTATCAGGCCTTATTTGAATCAGTTGGTGTATGTCCCCAGTCTCTGGTAAAAGGCTCTCTTTCCCAGGATATAGGTGATCTCTTTCAAAGTCAGTTATGTCTCCCAGGTGTGTGAGTCCCCGCCCCCCCATACACCTGGACATCAGGTGTGTCCCCAACCT
The DNA here is from genome assembly GCA_004363605.1 of Indri indri. Taxonomy (NCBI): domain Eukaryota; kingdom Metazoa; phylum Chordata; class Mammalia; order Primates; family Indriidae; genus Indri; species Indri indri. The sequence goes on along the minus strand of RJWJ010007577.1, from coordinate 11,512 downwards.
TCCCCAGGGCTCAGGGGCATCTTGCCCTCGGGACAGCTTCGTGCGTTCAACTTCCCCTCACCCAAGTATGTCCCTCTCACCTCGGGCCGGGCCGCTCTTCCCCTCAGGGCGCCAGGCCCGGGCCGCGCGGGGACCTCGGGCTCCAGTTCCCGTCGCGATCCTAGCAGCAGGTCAGGGACACGGCGGAAGTGACGTCCTCTCCGGGCAGAAGAAGCCGGCCACGTCGCAGACTATAAGGGCGGAGGTGACGTTCGCAGCTGGAGGCAGGGCGATCCTTCAGCCAACCCCTCCAGTCCTTGGGGAGCAGCGAGAGACTACTTCCGGGGCGGCACCTAGCCGGTGTAACGGAAGTGTCGCAGGGCGTGCGCCGTTGCCGTGATGGAGCAGCAGCAGCAGCAGCAGCAACTGAGAAACGTGAGTGAGAACTAAGTTGCTTCAGGGCCGGACGTGCAGCTCCCTTTCGCTGTCCACATCGCGGGGACCCCGCAGAGCTGGGGATCCGAGTGCTGGAAACATCGGGCTGTGGTGCGCGGCCCTGGGAAACCTCGGGCGGCGGGGCCTTGAGTTGAAATGTGGGGCCATTATCGCTGAGTTCTTGGTCCCCTTTTCTCCCAGTTGCGGGACTTCCTGTTGGTCTACAATCGGATGACAGAACTCTGCTTCCAGCGCTGTGTGCCCAGCCTGCACCACCGAGCTCTGGACTCTGAGGAGGTGGGAACTGTTTAGGGAGGTTACCCACGACCCTCAAGAGTTAATGCAGACTGCTTCTCTCCTCTCCCCACTTCCCCTACCTCTGGCCCTGATCTTTCCGAGACTCTCACCCCTAGGCTGGGGATGGGAAAGGAAGGAGGTGGGCATGACAGGACGTCTTTTGCTTCTACTTCCAACCTGTCTTCCTTCCAGGAGGCCTGTCTGCACAGTTGTGCTGGGAAGCTGATCCATTCCAACCACCGCCTCATGGCCGCTTACGTGCAGCTCATGCCTGCGTTGGTACAGCGCCGCATCGCGGACTACGAGGCTGCCGCGGCTGTGCCAGGTGCTGCTGCTGAACAGCCCAGAGTCTCGCCTTCAGGTAGCTAGCCGTTCTCAACCCCAGGAGAGAAGGCACTAGAAGGACCCTCAGATTGAAGGAACTAGTGGACCTTGGGCTTGGCGAATCCCGTACGTAGAGAATGAGGGTTTGCCTGAAAGCTGGGTACTGTTGCTCCTTTGCCTGGAGCAAATAAACCTGCTTTTTGCTCTGTTTGTTTATGTGCTGGACAGGGAAACTTTGCCTACTTTATTGGCACTATCCTTTGTTTGGTCATTTAATGCTGGCTTCAGACCTGGCAGCTGGGAAATTGTCTTCTACATATAGAAGGAAAACCTCAGAATTTCCAGGCATCTGGTTAAAGCAGGGTCTGTATGTACAATTTTAAGGCTGGTAATAGCAACAGGAAATTGGTTCCTGCCCAGAAGACAGAAAATGGGCTGTCTTCTGTCTGACTTAAATGGTTCACCTGTGAGCCCACTATGCATTGGTTCATAACTGGTTTTTTGTGGACTATGTCTTATGTGAAATAATTCTGCTGGATCTAGGGAAAGAAGGAAATATCTAAGTACAAAATTTCAAAAAAAATCACAGAGCTTTTGAGCACCGCCTTCTGGGAAGTTAGTGGCCACAGAAGAGAGTTGACACCTGTAAGAATTCTACGGTGTTCTGGAACTCCAGCCATTTCCCCAAGTTGTTACTTTCTTAGTATTTCCTGTCTCCCAGGCTAAGCAATAAAACTTTGAACAAAGAAAGTCTGTGTGCTTGTCATCAGGAGCCGTCAAGAAGGGGGAAACTTGGGGACCATATTCTGCAGTATAGCCAAACTTTTTATTTTTATTTTAGCATATTACAGGGGTACAGATGTTTAGGTTACATATATTGCCCTTGCCTCACCCGAGTCAGAGCTTCAAGCATGTCCATCCCCCAGATGGTACGCACTACACCCATTACATGTGTATATACCCATTCCCTCCTCCACCCTCCCATCTGCCCAACACCCGATGAATGTTATTACTATATGTGCACTTAAGTGTTGATCAGTTAATACCAATTTGATGGTGAGTACATGTGGTGCTTGTTTTTCCATTCTTGTGATACTTGACCTAGTAGAATGAGCTCCAGCTCTATCCAGGATACTACAAGAGGTGCTATGTTACCATTGTTTTTGGGGGCTGAGTAGAACTCCATGGTATACATAATACCACATTTTAGTAATCCGCTCATGTATTGATAGGCACTTGGGTTGTTTCCACGTCTTTGCAATTGTGAATTGTGCTGCTCTAAACATTCTAGTGCACATGTCTTTTTTATAGAATGTGACAGAACAGCCAAGCTTGAGGAAGAGGAAACCCAAGGGAGAAGTAGATGGTGGTGGTTATGATAAAAAAGATAAAACGAAGCCTTTGGTTACCTTAATGTTTCACTGCTTGTTTATAATCTAATTTCAGCTTTCCACCCTTTACCCCACGTTGTTCCTGCTGTACCTGTTCTGTGATTTCTAATTCTAGCCTCACCATTCTTTTCACATTATTGCTTCCTCCTCCTCTGTGGAATTTACCTCTATATTCAGCAGTCTGAATGGCATATCATTCTGTCACCCTATTTTCTTGCCATCCTTGGCCTCCTTTCTGTATCATTCCATTTGTTTTTTCTATACTTCCATTCAAACTGCTGGAGAAAAACAGTTGTATAATGAATGCCTACTAAATATTCAAGGTCTCCAACCTCAGCTAAGCCCACACTACCAGCACACAACCCTCTATGGGTTCCTGGTCCATTCCCTCCTCTACTCACAAACAGTTATTTTATACTTTCACTGCTCTCCCTAATCCCATGCCCCACCCTTATCAGGTGACCCTGTTTCCTTTTTTACAGAGAAATTGAAGGTCCTAGACATGGGCTCCCACAATAATAAAAGAAAAAATTCCTTACAATCATCCACAAAGCAGATGTTCTCTCCCATCTACAGATCAGAAAGTTGAAATTCTCAAGAGGCAGACTATTAAAATGCAGATCTGACTGTAAAGTGCATGTTCTTTTTATTATACCAGGCTGCCTCTCAATATCTATTGAGCACCCGCTTTGTATAGGTTTTGTTATCGGTAGGTGTGCTTTATCTTAGTAAATCTTTACAGCAAAACTGTAAGTAAGAAGTATTATCTCCACTTAACAGATGAGGCAGAATCCAGAATATGTCAGAAACTTGTACAGTTACCTATTCAGAAGAGCGGCTCCAGTGTTTTGCTCTCTTTAGCTGCTATCTCTTGAACAAATCTTGAACAGAAAAGTTTGTTAGGAAGGCAAACGTTGATGATCAGGATCATTCCTACCGAGTGGCTGTATATCTACCCAGTAAAATTCTCCCTTTGGGAAGTATAAATGCAAGTAAAACAGCTTGTGAACTTCTCAACTCACAGAAGACCAGAGAATGGAGACCTGGGATATTGTGCTCTTGGTGGGAGAATTTTCCCACATCATCATTTGTGTGTATCCTTGCAATAAACTTCCATTGTGAATTATCTGTGCTTCCTCTCTTTCCATGTCACATAATTAGTAATTGCTGGAGAAGAGTTAAAACCATAGAACTGTCTTGACTCTAAAGCCTGTGCTCTTTGAACTTCCAGAGCTTTTATCTGCAAGCTCATTTTTACCCAACTCACCTCTAGGCATTGGAAAACAAGTGCTCCTTGGTCTGACTCATCAGTTAATCCCTTTCTTAAATTTTCAGTCTTTTCTGTCCTGGTTCTTTTGGTTTATAAATGTGTTCAGTACTTAGGAGAAAAACCTTATTCCTTCTACTCTACCTTCCATAGTTGCTGGTCTTCCTCAGGTCTTGCCATAAAGTGATAGCCACTGGCATAATGGGAGCAGTGTGATGTTTCAAGCACGTAGGAATAAGTGTTGACAAAATTTTATTATGTTATCACAAACATACATCCTAGAGACATTTTGGTGTTCTTGCCATTGCAGCTTCAGAACTTAACTGTCCACTCCTTTGTAAAGTCTCATTCCTTTGAGGCTGTTCATCCATATAACCCTCTCTCATGACTTGCCTACCGATCTCATCAACTACTACTCTCCTGCTACTTTAAACACCTAACCCTTGGTCTTCCTATCCACCCCTTGATACTTTATGTTTACATAGATAATCCATTCAGTATTTTGGTCTCAGTTATTCAACTGAATCTCCAGTGAATTCCACTGTCTGAGCCACCCATTCCCTTAGTTATATCCTGGCCATTGCCATCCCCTGAACTGCTCCATCTTGAAAACACTTGCATCTTATTCATTGACCATATTCCGTCCACTTTCTTTATGGAACTATTCCTCTACTATGATTCTTTGATTTCACTGCAGCATTTAGGGCATCGCTTCTACCTTCTCTCCATTAGCACCTTCCTTCTTTAGATTCCTATCGACTAAGCACTTAAACTCTAGTGCTTATCTTGCAATAGACTGAATTTCCTTGCCTTTCATCGTTTTTGGACCCTTAAATAAAGTGAAACATTTGTCTGTGTCTGCCTTTGGACAACCAAATGCCACCCAAGGAATCCACTATAGAGCAGATTTATACCACTGAATTTGTTGCTACCAACTTCAAATGGAGCCTCAGCCCTTATAATCCTACTAGAGTTTTCTAGTCATCTTTACTGTTCCCTGCAATGACTATTTCAAACCAATAGTTTGTTATTACCCCCTACCATTCTCTTAACTTTCCACAAGTTACCCTATTTCTTACTTTATGAATAAAAGTAGAAGCTTGATAGCTTCTACTGGTAATTCTCTCCACATCCCACAACTTATTTACCCTCATACATCTCCATCATTCTTTTCCCTCCTGTCTAAACAGAGCAGGCATCCGTCTCATCTGAGCCCAATGCCTCTTCCTGTGTTCTGAATCCTAGGCCTTCCCTCTGAGGATATCTGACTTCCTCCCACTATACTGAATTCTTCTCATCAGTGTTTAAACATGCTGAAGACTCCCCTGTTGATAAACCACTCTGTATCTCATTTCCCCTCCAGTTACCAGCCTATCTTTTCTACTTTGCAGTTAAGTTTCTCAAAACAGTTGGATACTTTGGCCCTCTCTATCTTACAAGTCACTCCATTGCCATTCCTAAATCCAGTCCATTTTGACTTCTACAACCCTTATTCTATTGAAATGGTTTGAATCCTGTGGTTATTTCCTAGTCCTCAGCTTGCTTTACTTCCCAGTTGCATTTCATACTATTTTTCAGTTTCTCCGCATTGACACATTTGCATTGGTGTCTGTGATTTCACTCTCATGGTTTTACCACAACTTTGACCTCTTTGACCACACAGCTTCTTCGCCTCCTACACAGGTTCATCCTCCTCATAGTCTTTAAACTTAAAAGTTTCTCTAGGTCCCGTTCTTTCTCAGTCTAATTTTTCTAGGATGGTTTCATCCCCACTTTTAGCTTTAGTTACTGATGATTTCCAGATCTCTTCCAAGCTACGTGACATCTTCACTTAGGTGTCTCAAAAAACATTCCAAACTCCATGTTTTCTTATAAGCTCTCCTCTTACTCCTGCTACTCATCCTGGGAATTTCCCCCTTTCTCATCCCCTCATTCAATTGCCAAATCCTGTCAGTTAACATTTCTAAATATCCCTGATTGTGCCTCCTTCTCTTCATCTTCATCATAATCTCCCACCGGGATTATTGCAGTTGCTGCCTCTCCCTATACCCCCTCCATTCTGTTCCCCACTCATCAGCCATAAAACACAAACTGATGCTTAAACCTTGTCATAGCTTTCCATTCTTAGGACAAACACTGAGATTCAAAACATGACCTACAAGGCCTTGCATGATTCAGCCTCTGCCTACTTCTAGCTTTGTCTTATCCACGACTATCAAATACTGGACCATCAATACTATTTGCTGAATTAACTTAAATCACACTTCACTGTCTCCCTCTCTCTGCTCTAGCTACAATAGCCTTCTTTCAAGTCCTCTAAGCCAGGGGCCCTGAACCTATGGTGAGTTGTATAATTATTTCATTATATATTACAATGTAATAATATTAGAAATAAAGTGCACAATAAATGTAATGCACCCGAATCATCTCAAAACCATCCTCCTCCCACCCCACCCTGGTCCATGGAAAAATTGTCTTCCATGAAAATGATCCCTGGTGCCAAAAAGTTTGGGGATCGCTGCTCTAAGCCATCATGTACTGTTTCATCTTAGGGCCTTCATACTTGCTGTTTCCTGGCTTGCAATGCTTTCCGCCTTACTTTACCTACTTCTACTCATTCTTGAGATTTTAGTTTAAATATTATTTCCTTAAAGAACCCTCCCCAGACTCCAGATCCCATAATTCCTCACACTTCTGGTGTGTAACACTTTTAACAGTTTGTCATTATGTACCACATGAGGGCAAAGTCCATGTCCATATTGTTCACCATTGTAGTGTTAGCACAGCACCTGGCACGTAGTATTTGCTCAACAAACATTTGTTGAATGAACACCTTTCAGTCTCCTCCCAGCTTGATTTACTATTAACATAAGTAAGAGAATGGCCTTTTATCAGAAGAGAAGTGAACCTGTGAATTTAACTTTTGACCTTTTGCCAATGATTTAGAGATGTTTTTCATTCAAACTTGCACTAGGTAGTATATTCTACCCTTAATATTCACAGGTCAGTCAACACGTGAAAGGCCCCATCTGGAGCAGATCACTCTCTGTCATTCTAGTTTCCGCTCAATTTCTTTTTGTTGTTGTTATAATTTTTCCTTTTTTTAAAATTAAACTTTTAAAAATATAATAATTTTAAGATTTTATTTTAAATTAAGGATATGGATTGGTGGTTCAAGTATCTGTTCAGTCAATAAATACACAGGCTTTCTGATACAAGTAGAAATGCTAACATACTAAAGAAAATGCACAGCATGAAATCATAGTTTCCACTCAATTTCTAAGTGCTATAGTTCTGCTTAAATATCTCTGGAACCCTTTCCCTTTCTCCATCTTTACTGTTACCACCTTAATCAAACTTTCATCAGCTCTTACGCAGATTGCAGCAGCAGTCCCCTAGCAGCTTTTTGTCTTGAGTCTGGACCTCTTTTAATTAGCTAGGAATTAGCTCAGTTTTATGTAACAGAGACTCAAAATAACAACTTGCAAACTTTTCTTTCTCTTTCAAGTAAAAATCTAGGCCAAAGCTGATGCGGTAACTTTCTAGTCATCTGAGAACCAGGCTACTTAGCAGCTTTCTGATTGTCGTATCTGGGGTATGACCCCCATTCTTGTGCCCCAAGATGGAGATTTCTCCATCACATAAACGTCCCATGATTACAGAATGGGACAGGGAGTGGTGGTGAAGGGGCATGCCCTCCTCCCTTTAAGGATACGTAAGGGAAGTTGTACATCAGAAATTTGTCATGTGTCCAGATCTTGTTACAAGGGAGGCTGGGAGATGTAATCTTTATTCTTACCAGTCATTTGCCCAGCTAAAACTTGGTGGTTCTGTTACTAAAGAAGAAGAGGAGAATGGCTATTGAGAGATACCTACCAATCTATTTTCCACACTAGCCAAGAGTGAGGCTTGTAAAATATAAACGAAATCATGCACTCACCTATAGTACTTAACTCCTTCAGTGATGTTCAGGCTCTTTAGCACTGCAACTGAGGCTTTCTCTGATCAAGTCCCAGATGACCTCTCTGGCCTCGTCTTCAACCCTCTTTCCTCAGTTTTTGATTCTCATAAACTTGGTTATAAAAGGATCACTTTATTTGCGATGCTTGGACACATCATGCTAATTCTGGCTCTTTCCTTTTCTGGGTATGCCCCACATTCATCCATATATTCACATAGTCCAAAGATGTTTGAGCAACTGCTTTTTACCAACACTAGATTAAGCTATGCAGAAACAGAGGTGAATGAGAAGATGCAATCTTTGTTCTCTTGGAACTTAACGTAGATATATAAAGGTCAATATAGGACAGGTTATCACAACTGTGATGAATATTATGAAGCGGAAGTGTATGTTGTAAGGGAAACATACAGTAGTACAACTTCAGGGGATGAAGGAGAGCTTTTCTGAGGAAGTGATTTTGAAGCTGAGATCCAAAGGAAGAATTAGAACTAACTAGACAAAAGACGGGAGGAAGGGCTGCTCTCCTTTCCTTCAAGTCTTTGCTCAGATGTCACCTTTCTATTAAGGCTTACTCTGATTATCCCATTTAAAATTGTACCCTTAGATCCTATGGGGTGAAGGAATGACAACAGAAAATAAATACAATAAAATAATAAAATAAAATAAATGAAATAAAATCCATGCTCCCCTCAAACGACCCTGATTCCCCTTATCCTGTCTCCCCCACTAGAATATAGGCTCCATATATCAATAGTTTTTCTTATTGTTTTGCAGATCGATGTAACCAGACACCAGAAGCAATGCCTGACAACAGTTGATGCTCACTAAGTATTTATTGAGTCTAAGGAGGCAAGAGAGAATGGGCCCAGAGCAAAGATATAGAGCTTGGCTTTAGAGACAGGAGGAGCACCTCCGATTGGTAACAGGAAGGAGAGAGGATTGGATGAGAGCAGATCTAAGTAGTATTTTGATTTGGTATTGGGAAGTTGAGAGAGTTCCTTTTAAATAGTACGTGTGATGGTTTTATGTGTCAACTTTGCTAGGCTGTAGTACTAATTTAATCAAACACTAAGTGTTGCTGTGAAGGCATTTTTATAGATATGGTTAACATCTACAATTAGTTGACTTTAAGTAAAGGTGATTACCCTTGATAATATGGGTCAGCCTCATCCAAGCATTTGAAGGCCTTAAGAGCAAAACTGAGGTTTCTCAGAGAAGAAGAAATTCTGCCTCAAGACTGCAACATTAACTTCTGCCCGAGTTTCCAGCATGCCAGCTTGCCCTACAGATTTTGGACTTGCCAGCCCCCACAATCACGTGAGCCAATTCCTTAAAATACATCTCTTTATATAAATACATGTATCTTATTGGTTCTGTTTCTCTGGAGAACCCTGATTGATAGAGCATCTTTTTTTATTAATAGGAGGTAAAGTCATCATCTGAGAATAAAGCAGAAGAAAATGGAATATGAGAAAGTACAGGAGGTTTGAAATAGTCTTTGCACAGAATGGAAGAGTGAACTGACAAAAGAAACTTAATTAGATTTTTCAGTAGTGTTAAGGGCTCAGCAGAGGTTACTGAACAGAATTCCCTTCTGTCTTTGTCTATCTGGGAAGCTTCTGTTGCTTTAAGGCCTTAAACTTTAAGGCCTACAGTGACTCAGGGACTTTTGCTTGCCTTTTGCTGGAAGGGTTGTCCATGCTCTTTTTTTTTCATGCCCTCGCTGAACCCTATTATGTCTTGTTCACCATTAGGTCAAAATGAACCACAACCAAACACATACCAATTCTATCAAGTGCCTACTATCTACCAAGCTTATTAAGTATTTTATATGCATTAATTCATTTAATGAAAGTAAAATATCCCATGACTATTAAGTGGTTAAGTCAGGATTTCAATCCAGGCAGTCTGATTCCAGAGCCTATCTTCTTCCTCATTAAGATTGTTATACATTTATGTATTTTTTCCACAAATATTTTTGGATCCCCTACTTGCCTAGCACTAGGAACTGGGGATAGAGTAGGGAGCAATCAGAATCTCTGCCACCATGGAACTTATATTTCTAGTCAGGGTAAATAGACAATAAGCAAATAAATATTTATATGAGATGGCAGTAAATGCTATGGAGAAAAATAATGCAGGGTAAGGAAGATAAGGATGTTGGGGAGAGCGTTGCTATTTTCTGCTGGGTGCTTAGGGAAGAACTCACTAATATGGTGATATTTGAGCAGAGGCTTGAAATGAGGGAGTAAACCTTGAGGGCACCTGGAAGGAAGAGTGTTTACACTTCTCAACTAGTGGTATAAGCCACTAGTCGTCCCCTTCTTTCTTTACTATTAGAACCCCTGAGTTGCATCTTGGCACATGACCACTGAAATAAAGATTAAATTTTATAGCTTTCCTTACAGCAAGGCATGCCCATGTGATTGAGTGATGTGTGTAGTTGCCAGGCTGTGCCCTTAAAAGAAAGGGTATACCTTCTCCTTTCTCTTTCCTCTCATCTCATCAGTTGGGACGGGACCCAGCAGATAGTGGTGAACTCTCCTGGACCCGGAAGACAAGGACTACGTCCTTGGAGAAGGCAGAATAACTAAAAGGCTGCCATGTTAGCCCTTGAGTATTTATACTTGGACAGTTATGTGAGAGGAAAAAATAATCATGTTTAAGCCATGGCATTTTGGATCTTTTAATTACAGCACATGTGTGGTAGGCAGAATTTTAAGATGTTCTCTGAGATTTCCTGCTCCCTAGTATATAGCTCCCTAGTCTGCCCTGCATATTCTCTGGGACTGTGAATGTGACAGATTTTACTTCCGTAAGGTTATATTATATGGCATAGTTGACTATCAGAAAGAGATTGCCTGAGGGGGCCTGGCCTAATTTCATGAGCCCTTTACAAGCAAGGAGTTTTCTTTGGCTGGTTGGAGAAGGGGAAGTCAGATAAATCCGAAGCATGAGAAGGGTCTGAGGCACTGTTGCTGAATTGAATATGGAGGGACCATGTGGCAAGGAAGGCAAGTGGCCTCTGGGACCTGAGAGTGGCCTCTGGCTGGTGGAAAGGAAGGAAACAGGGATATCAGTCCTAAAACTGCAAGGAGCTGAGTCCTGCCAACAACAATAATGAGCTTGGAAGTGGATTTTTTTTCTGCAGAGCCTCCACATGAGAACTCAGCCCAATCAACACCTTGATTTCAGACTTATGCTATCCTAAGCAGAGAACTCAGCCAAGTCATGCTGGACATGTGATCTACAGAACTGTGAGATACTACATGGATCTTGTTTTTAAAGCTGCTTAGTTTGTGATAATTTGTTACACAGCCACAGAAAACTTACGTATTAGTGAGCATGCTCCAGAGAAATAGAACTGATAAGCTGACAAGTCCCACAGTATGTTGTCTGCAAGCATGAGAACCAGGAAAGCTGGTGATGTAATTCAATCTAAGTTTGAAGGCCTGAGAACCAGGAGCGCAAATGTCCAAGGACAGAAGATGGATGTCTTAGCTCCAACGGAGAACAAATTTTCCCTCTGCCTTTTTGTTCTATTCAGACAACAGATTGGATGATGCCTGCCCATATTGGTGAGGGTAGTCAATCTTCTTTACTGTATTTCTTTACTTTATCATCTACTTGTAAAAATGCCCATCTCTTCTAGAACTATCCTCACAGACACACCCAGAAATAATGTTTACCAGCTATCCGAGTACCTCTTAGCCCGGTTAAGTTTACACATAAAATTGACCATCACAACTTGTACTATCCCCTAACTGATACACAAGCAGAGAGCACAGCATACGTGTAGGCTCTGAGGTGGAAGTATGTTTGGTGTGATCCAGGCACAGCAGAAGTGGAGTGAATATA
>RJWJ010007576.1:0-56954 GCA_004363605.1 Indri indri | reverse complement strand
ACAGATTCTTTAACAAATTCTGTCTAAGTGAGCAAAGGTTACAGTCTTTCAAAGGTTAACTTCTAAATTCTAAGGTAAGTTTATCATTTAACAGAGGGGGTAAACAGAGATGTATTGGCTCCATGTTTACTAGGTTATTGTGAATGGAGACAGGTAGTCTAGAGTGGTTTAAACAAGAGCTTTGCTTTAGCCATTCGGGAAGCTGTCTGTTCCGGAGGGCACTCCTTTGTCAACTCTCAGCCCATAGTTTTTAACAGATTCACTTGTGCTTTACAAAGCAAATCCAAACCCTCAGGTCTGAGAAACGCGGCGCCTTGCGGGATACAGCCGCTACTGTCTTTCAGAGATGCCCTTCCGTGCGTAACAGCATTTGAAATGCAAACCGACACGTTCACACATTCCTTCAGGGCAAAGCTCTGCAGAACTCCTAAGACACATCCTGTCCCCAAACACATTTAATATTAATTCATGGAGCGACAAATAACGAAGTGTTTTAGGCCTAAGAACTTTCTCATTTGCACAATTGGGATAATAATAATAATGCACCATGAAGCTCTTAAAGATATTATATGATAATTACAGAACACAAAAAGGCATTTAAGTGTATTACATGAAATTATGAAGCTAATGCATATAAATTTCTTGGCATAATACCTTGCATACACAGCAAGTAGTTAAGAAATATTAGCTTTTACTGTTATTATGTTACTTCTGCTGCTGTGTGGTTATTGTTATTTTTATGTTCATATTTAGTGAAAGATTCTCATATGAGATGTATAGAACATGTATAATATAGGTACAGCGAATTGTATATCTTCACCTATGATCTAACTATTTTGATTGTACTTATGAAGAAAAATAAAGAAAATATTGGAAAGTCCATGACAAATAGGCTCATTAAATGTCAACCACAATGTCAATGCGTATTATATATACCTGAAGGCTCAGGATCAGATAGGCAGTGTTCAGTGGGCATAGAGATTGTTCATAGATTTGCAATTTACTTTGATCCGGAAAAAGCACTAATGCCATCCTTAAGATGTCAAAGTTGTAGATTCACGCTTTAACATATTTCCCCTGATTTTCCATTCTAAATGAAGAGACAAGACAGTGACTGGATTCCAACACATGCCGACACCCAGTTATCCAATTCAGAGCTCAGATGGTGCTGATAGGAGAGTCTCAGATAGCTTTTTCTGCATAATAAGGGTATTGTGTTATTCCATTAACTGAGCAATCTTTCCAGGATCAGAATTCGACCAAAACAACTTTTACTCAGTACAGACCAAAGTTAGCACACTTGTTATGTCTTCTTTCTTACTACTCACATACAGAATCATGTAGTTTTTCCTTAAAGTATGTTTTAAATAAAACTACCAGAAGGAAATTGTATTTATGATTTGAGATTGTATTTATGATTTGAGGTGCTAATAGGTTTTTTATTGCCTCTTTTCCAAGTCTTTCAGTGCACCTTTATTTATATAATATTATCATGTTAAAACTTCCCTCTTTTACGGGAGGTTATTTCCTTTAAAACATTGTCTTCATTATATTTCTAACCTCACATAATATATGGAACAGCAGTGGTGGTTATATACAATCAGAACCAATAATGAAATTCTTCTGAACCTAGATAATTTTCAGAGTCTTTTATAAAAGACCTGCACACAGTTCTAGTTCTGTCCTTCAGCTCGGAAAATATGGATGAAGTGATTATCAGAGAGTCTCTAAATAACCTTCTATCATTTTGTCTAAAGAAGCATTTTCTCAAAAGGAAGGAATTTTATGAAGCTTTGTAGTAAGGTAAAAAGCGCTTGTAAATTCAGTAACATTAGTACAGACAAAAATTACAATACTTTAGTTACTGTCAGAAGCCAATTAGAAAACATAAATTAATCTTCCTGACAATCCTGTTATGGGGAAAGACAGTTTTCATTTGAAGTACTTGTTGACAAGGCTGCAACTTTATTAATACAAAACATGACTTTTAGCCTTAGGCCCCATATTTTTGCAGCTGCACCAAACACAGAAGAGTATACAGCTGCCTTTCACTATGATAGTAAGGCAGTCCTCAAGCACATCTCCAGCACCCAGTGTGTGCACAAAATGCTCTGTTGGCCTCTGTGAGAGGTTACCAAAGAAATCAGAGGCATGACCCTTGGCCTTGAGGAGTCTGCAGACCAGTTGGGAAAAGAGGAAACAGTCCCAGAGAACAATTTTAAGAAAATTACATAGCAGTATTTTGACAAGTGAAAAACAAATAGAAACCAAATGAAAATTGTCTTTGTAAAAGAACATGTGTGTCGACTGTAAAATAATAAGGCGAGGTATTTGTGTGATTTTTCAGGTATGTAATTCTGTGTCTATTTTATTCTAGCCTTTCTGATTTACACAGGAGATGAGGCAGGAAGCTCCATAATGAACCAGAAAATTGGGGAGATAATAAGTCATCCTGATATCTGTTCACACCACTTCTGCTCTGCTTCATCTTTCATCTTAGATGTCCTTTTTCAAAGCCTAAGAACAGGCCTGTCTCTCAGTAAGTGCATGCATTTTACCTTATTTCTCTCTGAAGACTGGACAATAGTCGGATTTACAAATTTTCTTTCTGTTTTTCGTATTTACTGTATTCCACCTAAAGCCTTCTACCCAAATTAGATTTAAAATTATGGGGAAGTCCTTCCTGAGTTGGGTTTTCCAGGGTTAAAGGCAAACATTTCTTTAATTCAAGTGATATTAAGAAATACCAGAATCTCTTTCTTCTGTGCTTCATAAAACAAACCTTTCTTGAGACAGAGGAATTTTATTTATTTTTTTTATATTTGTTTTTGCAATATGTTGTATGTATTGGCAGAAGATTTTTTTATTAGAAAGTTGTAATGCTCCGAATAAATAATAATTGAAACTGCAACCCTAGACTTTTCACTTTGAATTCTATTAGAACTAAATGCTATATATTTCTATCCTTATATTTTGTAAACATTGTTGAGGGTTTTGTGGTTGCCCCCAAACCCCCTCACACCACTTTTCCATCAGATTGAAAGATTCACTTATCACAACCCAATCAGTAGTTGTGTGTATTATATCATGTCTACATGAAGCAGAAGAGCAGAGCCCTGTAATTTAGATTTTGCTACAGAATCATTGAATCTAAGCACTATTGCTCAAAGTGTTATCTTTGAACCATCTGCATTAGAATCCACTGGGAAACCCATTTAGAAATACAGATTTCTGGACCCTACCTCAGGCCTATTGAATCAGAATTTCTGAAGACTCTGCCTTTATTCATATTGTTGCCTTATTCTAGAAGGCTACTTTTTAATCTGAAGAAATCCTATCCATCTCTTAAAGCTCTGCCCAAATATAGCCTATTCTGTAAAGCCACCATTTAAACACTTCCTTTCAATACATGTGATCTGCCCTGAAATTATGGCATAGGATAACATAAGGTATTAGAACTGGAATACACACGAGTTTGGGGAAAACAAGAATAGATCATCCAGGAGAAATACGGTAGAAAGCATATAAGATTCACACTTAGATTTGTACTTGCATTTGGAAACCTGACCTGAAAATGCTACAAATAACTAAGTAATCAACTACATAGCATCTGTGTTTGAAGGGGAAGATTGGTGACACAATTTCACAAGGAAAACACAATAAATGTGAGATGAAAATGACTTTCAGACAAAACTTGTACAATAAAGGAGAGGGAAGTAGTGGTAAAATCCTTTGAAGGAGGACAGACAGAATCTTAATTAAAAGTGTGTGGTTATGAGAATATTATACCTTAGAGTCATGTTAGCATGATGGAGTAAGGTATGAAAATAGGAGGTTGACAGAGATTATGCAAAGCAGGGCCATAGATAAAGTTATTAAATAGCAAAGTGGGGGTGTGAATCCAGGTGGCCTGACTTTAAAACCTATGTTCTGAACCTCTTAATTGTGTCTTTGTCCAAACTGCTGCTTTAAGCTAAAATCTCCTTCCCTTGTATCTTTACCTGTGGAAGTGCTACCTCATCTTCTCCATCAGTGTCCTGCCCAGGCTGCTTTGACCACCTTATTCTGACAGTCACACTTGCCTGACTTCATCCTGCTCCTTTCATTTGAAGCACATAAGGGTACAGTTTCCTGGGCTCTATTGCTGGAATACACAAATGCCCTGGGGTAAAAAAATATACCAAGGAATAGTCCACATTCTGTAGGAGGCACAGGGTATGAGAAGGTCTGTCTAGGGCAAAAGGAGGTCCGAGGACCACTTGCATCAAAGTCATTGGTTTGAAATGCATAATTCTGAGCCCCCCCATATCTCTTTATTCATAATATTAAGCTTCAGGAACAGGAATTTTCATTTTCAATGGGTACCCCAGGTAATTCTGATGTATAATGAAATTTGAGAATCAGTAATTCTAGTTCTTCTAGAGAGCTGACCAACATGCTAAGTCCTTGTTCATTTCAAATGCTTTCATTTCATTGAGACAGCACAGCTGACTAATTCTCAGTTTCTTTTTTTAGCATCAAAAAACAAAGGTGTGAATTGTAATTATTTCATCTGGGGCAAACATCACTAAACAACACCTGCCATCTCTGCTCTGTGCAGCTGTCCCACTTGTGTATGCCTAGTTACACCAGTTTTAGAAAAAATTCTTAGGAAAGGTCAAATGAAAAAAATGCAGGAAATATAAAACAGGAAATCAGCCAAAATATTAGCTGAATGGAGAATTGGAGCTTATTTCCTGGTCATATTTCATTGAAAAAGAGACATTATATTGCAAATTAAAATTCCAGCTGTTGAGTTTTAGAATTCTAATGAGCTGGATTTTTGCCACATTCCAAGAACATAAACTTGGCTGATTGCAGTATGTAAATATTCTTCCAATTCCTTTGACAACATTCAAAGAAATTTAACAAAAAACTCTTGTTTTAGAAATAAGAGAGAAAATTTACTAATTTTAAAATCATAATGGACTAAATAACTGCTGCCAACAAAAGTCCCTTGATTCCTAGAACCATGATTCAGCAGCCTCCTATTTCTTTGGCGGAAAGCAACAATTTTTCTTGAGCTGCCAACTGTCCCCATGAAATTTATGCACTGATGCTAAGACATTCACATACATAAGAATTAAACCAATGTGTAATGTGTATGTTATTTACAAAGGAAATTATGTTATGAATTATTTTTAAATTTTAGTTTACCTCCTGAAAAAGCAGTGCCAGACTACTCACAGAGAGGAGGATATTGGCTTTGGGGATTAATGATTATGTAAGGGAAATGTATTTTCTCTTTTTAAAACCATGAAAACTCCTCTTAACATTATCACGGTTTACATGTTCTCATAAATTACACCTTTTCCCAAGACATTGTTTCTATTCCCAATTTGCACTTATCAGTATTCCTTTCGCAGAAATGTAGAGTGTCTCTAGTCTCTACTATGGAATTTCCTTTGAACAAATGACTGTATTTTCTATACCTGACATATCTTTTTCAAAGCTATACAGCTCCCTTATAAATAACTCTTTGATAATAATAACTATCAATTGTTGAATGTCTGCTAGACATGTGTGTATTATTTCTAATGCTTAAAAACATCCTGTTGATAGGTACTATGATCTTTTGTAGTATACTGTTATATTTATGGCTCCAAATAAACCATATCACCCATAATCTGTGCCCCTGTGTATTCCCCTCCTACTCTGAGCTTGGCCAAGTGACTCACTTTGTCCAATGGGATATCAGCAAATGTGATATAAGCAGAGGTTTGACAAGCACCTGCATATCTGGTCTTGTCTTTTTGGAACTGTTCCTCTGGGAACTCAGCTGCTATACCTATAAGGGATAATAGGATTTTTTACTTTAGAGAGACAGAGACTACATAGAGGGGCTCTGGAAGATGAAACAGAAAGTAGAGGAAAAGTCCAGGTAAATTGGAGCCCCAGTCAAATACCAGATCAATGCAGCCTCTTGAGTGATCACAGCCAATAACATATAAAGCAGAACTGCCTTGCCAACCAACAGAATCACAAGAAATAAAAAATAGCTATTGTTTTAGGACACTAAAATTTGGGGCAACATAACAAAGTGGTACATCACTGATATTTTACAGATAAGGAATTGTGGGCATCAAATAGTAAGATATCTATACAAGAACATACAGTTAGTACATGGTTCTGTGATAGTCAATCCCTGGGATTGCCCCTAATGATACTTGCCTCATGATATTCATGTTCCTGTATAGTCTGATGTCACATGCAATATAACTGAGCAGTGTAATTAATAGGATATTTAGGAAATTGCAATTTGTGACTTTTGAAGAGGGTTTGTAAAACACATTGCAAATTCTTTCTCTCTTGGCTAACCTGCTGCAGGGGAAACCAACTGCCATAGTGTAAGGACACTCAACAGCCTATGGTGAGGCCCATTACAAAAGGAATTGAGGACTCTTGCCAATAATCACTGTTAACATGCCAGCAATTTGAGCGAGCCCCAACCAAGCCTTCAGATGACTGCATACCTAGCTGACAATAGGACTGAAATCTCTGGAGAGATCCTAAGCCAAAGACTACTCTGCAAAGATGCTCCTGAATTTCAGACCCTCAGAAAAATGTATGAGATTTAAAATGAAATTTGTTTATTGGTTAAATTTGCTTATTTTTCCAGTCTCCTTTTTATTATTTCAAAAAAATTAGAGTGTACAAGTGTTTTCTGTTACATGAATGATTGTATCATGCAGAATTCAGGGCTTTCAGTGCACACATCATAAGTGCACCTATCATACCAGATAGGTAAGTTTTTATCCTTTACCCTCCTGTAGCACCCCCCCTTATTAGTTTTCAATGTCCATTACAGTACTTTGTGTCATATATATCCCTCACTTCATTCCTACATATAAGTGAGAATATATGGTATTTGTTTTTTTCATTCCCGAGTTACTTCACATAGGATAATGGTGTCCAGTTCAAACCAAGTTATTGCAAAAGGAAACATTTCATTCTTTTTTTGTGGTTGAGAAGTACTTCATGGTATATTTGAAGTATATACCATTCTTTATGCACTCTTCAGGTGATAGGTACTTAGGCTGATTCCATATCTTTGCTATTGTGAATTGTGTTGTGATAAGCATTTGAGTTGTAGGTATCTTTTTGAAATAATGTCATGTTTTCCCTTGGGTAGATACATAGTGGCGAAATTACTGGATTAAATGGTAGGTCTACTTTTAGTTCTTCTAGGGATCTCCATACTGCTTTCCACAGTGGTTGCACTAGTTTACATTTCCACAAAGAGTGTATAAGCATTCCCTATTTACCACATCTTTGCCAGTGTCTATTGCTTTTTAATTTTTAATAATGGTCATTATGACAGGGGTAACGTGGTATCTCATTGTGGTTTTAATTTATATTTCACTGATGATTAGTGATGTTTAGCATTTTTTAATATGCTTGTTGGCAATTTGTCTATCTTCTTTTGAGAAAAATCTGTTCATGTCTTTTGCTCACTTTTTGGTGGGGCCGTTAATTTTTCTTGCTGATTTGTTTGAGTTCTTTGTAGATTCTGGATATTAGCCATTTGTTGGATACATAGGTTGTGAATGTTTTCTCTCAATCAGTTGGTTATCTATTTACTCTCTTGATTACTTTCTTTGCTGTGTAGAAACTTTTTAGTTTAATTAAATCCCATTTATTAATTTTTGTTGTTGCTGTATTTCCTTTTGGGGTCTTACAAATTCTTTACCTAGGTCAATGTATAAACTTTACCTAGGTCAAATGTAAAACTCTTTCCTATATTTCTTCTAGAACTTTTATGGTGACAGGTTTTACATTTAAGTCATTAATCCACCTTGACTTAATTTTTGTATATGATAAGGGAGGAATCCAGTTTCATTTTTCTGTATGTGTCTATTCAGTTTCCCCATCAGCATTTAATGAATATGGTGTCCTTTCCCCAGTTTACAGTTTCATCTACTTTGTCAAAAATCAATTAGTCATAATTGTTTGTTTTTATTTTCGTGTTCTCCATTCTGTTCCATCGGGCTGTATGTCTACTTTTATACCAGTACCATGCTGTTTTAAGTACTATAATTGTATACTGTAATTTGAAATCAAGTTAACATGACTCCTCAAGATTCGTTCTTTTTTTTTTTTTATTTCAGGGTATTATGAGGGTACAAACATTTTCGTTACATTTTATGTCTTTGCCTCACCCAAACAAGGGTTAGAAGCATGCCCTTCCCCTCTACAATGCTCCCCATGTCCTTTAGTTGTGGGTTTACCCCCTATCCCTCTAACCCCTGGAGAATATTACTGCCATGTGAGCACCCTAGTGTTCATCAGTTCGTACCAATTTGATGGTGAGTACAAGTGGAGCCAATTTTTCCGATCTTGGGATACCTCACTTCAGATAATGGGCTCAAGTTCAATCCAGGAAAATGTAAGAGGTGCTAGATCACTGTCGTTTCTTATAATTGAGTAATATTCCATTGTATACATGTACCACATTTTAATAATCCACTCATGAATTGATGGGCACTTGGGTTGTTTCCACATCCTTGCAATAGTGAATTGTGCTTCCATAAACATTCGGGTGATAAGGATTTCTTTGGCTGTTTGGGTTTTTCTGTTGTTGCTGTTCCATGTGAACTTTAGGATTATTTTTTCTAGGTCAGTGAGATACGGTATTGTTATGTTGATGGGAATTGTGTTGAATCTGTAAATCATTCTGGGCACTATGACTATTTAACAATGTTGATTCTTCCAATCCATCAGCATAGGGTGTTTTTCCCTTTGTGTAATATCTGATTTATTTTATCAATGTTTTATAGTTATCCTTGTGGAGATAAAACATACATTTTACCTCCTTTGTCAAGTATATTTCTAGGTATTTAGTTTTCTTTGAAGCTATTGTTAAATGGTATTAAGTTTTTGATATGACTCTCAGCTTTACTGTTGTCAGGATATAGAAATGCTACTGATTTGCATACATTGATTTTGTAACTTGAGACTTTACTGAATTCATTTATCAATTCTGAGAGTTCTTTTGTGGAGTCTTTAATGTTTTGTATAAATAAGATCATATCATTGACAAACAGGAATAGTTTTACCTCCTCTGTCCCAATTCAGGTGTCTTTTATTTCTTTCTCTTGCCTGACTGCTCCAGCTAGGACTTCCAGCACTATTTTCAATAAAAATGGTAACATTGTGCATCCTTGTCTTGTTCCAGGTCTTAGGGGGAATGCTTTCAAATTTATGATGATGTTTACTGTGGGTTTCTCATATACAGCTTTTATAATTTTGAGGTATGTTTCTTCTATGCCTACCTTGTTGAGGGTTATTATCCTAAAGGTGTTATATATTTTGTCTAGTGCTTTTTCTGCATTTTTGTCTTTAATTCTGTTTATGTGGTGATTTACACTTATTTATTTATGTATGTTGAACCATCGTTGCATCTCACTTTGTCATGCAGAGTTATCCTTTTCAGGTACTGTTGGATTTGGTTTGCTAGTATTTTCTTGAGGAATTTTGCATCTGTGCTCATGAGGCCTACTGGCCTTTATTTTTGTTGTGTCCTATTCTGCCTTTGGTAGCAAGGTCATACCAGCTTCACAGAATGAGTTAAGGAGGATTATCCCCTCCATATTATGGTACATTTTCAATAAGATAGGTGCCAGCTCCTCTTTGTAGGTTTGGTAAAATTTGGCTGTGAATACATTTAGTCCAGGCCTTTTTTTTCCTTGAGAGACTTTTTATTACTGTTTCAATCTTACAACTCATTATTAGTCTGTTCAGAGTTTCTATTTATTCCTGATTCAATCTTGGAAGGTTATGTCTTTCTAAAAATTTATCCATTTCTTCTTGATTTTCTAGTTCGTGTGCATAGAGATGTTCATAGTATTCATGGCTGATATTTTGTATATCTGTGGTATCAATTGTAATGTCTCCTTTTGCATTTCTGTGATTGAGCTTATTTGAGTCCTTTCTCTTTATTTCTGATTACTCTGTCTAATGGTCTATTGATTTTTTGGTCTTTTCAAAGAACTAACTTTTTGTTTTGTTGGTCCTTTGTTGTTGCTGTTGTTGTTGTTTGGTTTCTGCTTTGTTTAGTTCTGCTCTAAGCTTTGTTATTTTTTTTTTTCTGCTAGCTTTGCAACTGGTGTATTCTTTCACTAGTTCCTTGAGGCATGACATGAGATTTTAAATTTGCAATCATTCTGTCTTTTTTATTTAAATATTTAAGGCTAGGAACTTTCCCCTTAGCATTGCTTTTTATTTATTTATTTATTTTTGTTTCCCGTAGATTTTGGATGTCTGTGTCATTTTTATCATTCAGTTCAAAAAATCTTTTGATTTCCATCTTCATTTCATCATTAACCCAAAGATCATTCAGCAACAGGTTGTTTAATTTCTACAACTTTGTGTAGATTTGACAGTTCCTCTTAGAATTTATTTCTAGCTTTTTTTCCAGTGTGGCCTGAGAAGTTACATGGCATGATTTCAATTTTTCTGAATTTTCTGAAAGTTGTTTTGTGACCTAACACATGATCTATCTTGAAAAATGTCCCATGTGCTAATGAAAAGAGAGTATCTTCTGTAGATTTTGGGTGGGATGTTCTGTAAACGTCTGTTAGTTCCAATTTTTCTAGATTCTCCTTTAAGTCCAGTGTTTCTTCATTGATTTTCTTCCTCAATTATCTGTCCAGATCTGTCAGCGGAGTGTTAAACTTTCTGGTTATTATGATGGTGCTGTTTATTTCTTTGCCCATATCTAGTAGAATACATTTTATCAATCTGGGAAGTCCTGTGTTAGGTGCACAAATATTTAGGAATGATATATCTTCTTGTTGAATTGCTCCCTTTATCAATATATAATGACCATCTTTGTCTTTTTTTTACTATTCTTGATCTAAAATCTATTTTATTTGTTATGAAAGTAGCTACTCCTTCTTGTTTTTGGTTTCCATTTGCATAGAATCTTCTTTTCCATCCCTTTACTTTAAGTCTATGAGAATCCCTGTGACTTAAATAGGTTTCTTGGAGACAGCATATATTGATTTGTGTTTTCTTCATCCATTCAGCCAATCTATATCTTTTAAGTGGACAGTTAAGACAGTTTACCTTCAATGTTAGTATTGCAATGTGACACACTGCTCTTTTGGTCATGTTGACTGATACCTAGTTGCTTTGTTTTTCCCCTTGTGTTACTATTTTATAAGAGCTGTGAACTTTGATTTTGGGTGTTTTTACACTGATGGGTATTAGATTGTTTGGTTTCATATGTAGAGCACTTTTAATTATTTCCTTTACAGCAGGTCCAGTGGTGATAAATTCCGTTAGTATTTGCTTGTCTGGAAAAGACTTTATTTCTCCTTCATTTATGAACCTTAATTTTCCTTCATATAGAATTCTTGAATGGCAGTTTTTCTTTTTAAGAACACTAAAAATGTGACCCCAATCTCTTCTGACTTGTAAGGTCTCTGCTGATAACTTGATGGCTTTTCCTTTGTAAGTTATAAGTTGCTTTTGTCTTGCCACTTGTAGGATTTTTTCCTTCACCTTGACTTTGGGCAGACTGATGACTAAGTGCCTTGTTTATGTCCTATTTTCTATGAATCTTCCACGTACTCAAAGGCCATCTCATATCTGGAAATCTAAATTCCTGTGGATACCAGGGAAATTGCCCTCAAATATTCCCTCAAATAGGTTTTCCTAGCTTTTTGATTTTTCTTCTTTCCCCCCAGGGATACCTATGATTCTTATATTAGCTCATTTTACATAGTTCCATATTTCTCAGAGATATTGTTCATTTTTCTTTATTCTTTTGTATATATTTTTGACTGACTGGGTTAATTTGAAAGCCTTGTCTTCACCCTCTGAAATTTTTTCTTCTGCATGGTTTTAATCTGTTGTAAAAACATTCTGCTGTATTTCGAATTTCTCTAAATGACTCTTTCATTTCTTTAAGTTCTGTTATATATTATCTTATGCTACCTCTACAGTGAATTTTTTATTCATTTCCTGAATTATTTTTTACCTACTCTGTGTTGGTTTTTATCTTCCTCATCAGTACCATTGATCTTGCTTGCCATCCACATACTGAATTCCATATCTAACAATTCAACTATTTCCTTTTAGTTGGAATCTCTTGCTGGAGAACTATTGTGATCCTTTGTGGGTGTCATAACAGCTTGTTTTTTTCATGTTGTCAGAGTGCTTATGTTTGTTCCTTTCTCAGCTCAAGACAGATAGATTTGCAGTGTATCTGTTCTCTGTGGGAACCTCTCCTACTCAGTAAAGAGAGGGAGAGTTCCCTGGATGGCACACTTGATACCTACTCCTGAGGATTGATCAGGCAGGGGAGAGAAGGATGCACTGTGAGCATTTAACAGTGCTGCTCTCCTTCTTCTCCTGACTGACAATTTCCCTGTGGTTGCCACAGGTGGTCTGTGTTACAGACTGAAAAATTTTCCTGCCTAGTTCCATGAGTAGCTGTGATTGTCAACCCATGCTAGCTTGAGAGCTGTCCCACTTAGATCCACATTTGGCAGCGTTTGTCAGCCTGTGCAGCTTGAGCATAGCCCCACCCATACCTGCAGGTAGCCGGGATTGTCGGTCCATGCCAGCTTGAATGGAAGTGTTTGTGGGTCCACAGATGCCCAAGAGTTCACCCCACCCAGGCCCCCTGGCAGCATTGGGGGCACACAGCTCCTGCCCAGGGCACTTGTGAGAGTGTTCAGCCTCCCCATTCCTTCCCTGGTCCAGTAGGAGAAATGGGAAGGCAGTAGCAATGGATCTCACCCATGGGTAGAAGCAGTGCTCTGGGTCTGTGATCTCAAAATGGTGACAGCTGCAGTGGCATCTGCAGAGCCACTCATAAGTCAGTGGGGTCATGCTGCGCCTTCTCTCCAGAGCAATGCCACTGCATAGTTTCCAGTCTGTTGCCTGTATAAGACCAGAGGCCTGCTGCAGTAGAGGGGCCCTCTTATAGCTCCAATTCCAATGTCCCTGGGGCAAATGTGGAATCCCAAGGGTCTCTTCTCTGCCCCCTCCTCACAGGTGAGTGTCTTCCCCAGCCACATGTGATACTGTGAAGTGGATCATCCCATTACCCTCTCCTTCACTTTTGATGCCTCCAATCACTTCTCTTTTGACTCTCAATGCTCTCTCTTATACAATCGATCTGAAGGTGAATATATACTTGCCACTTTCAATCCTCTCCTTGAGAGCAGCATGTACAGGATGCTTCTAGTCCACCATCTTGAATTCTCTCCTAAATCTGCTAAATTTTATAGGAATTTGTTATATGGAAATAGATACCTAATCATAGGCCTCCAAATTATTTCTGTTGCGCAATGCCACATACGAGTAGCATCCTCTTACGTTGATTCATTAACAGTATGTGCTTAACAGCTTTTCAAATGCATTCTTGCATTTAATGTCAAACCAATATTGAATAAAAATTTCTTCATTATCCAGGAGCAGGGAAATCCATTATCACCTCAATAAAGTTTATTTATTTATTTATTTATTTTTGGGGGATAAAATGGGACAAGCAATATTCTGGCCAATTTAATAGTGCTTCAATATTATACTTTCTCATATGTTTGCATGAAAGCTTATTCAATGCAAATACACATGCACATGTATCTTGTCATGATCAGGTAGTATTTTATTAGATTCATGATTGATATTTTTCATAGCTATGTAAGTGTTCTGAATTCCAAATTCATTATCTTGTTATGTCAGCATTTTTCATATAGCATTTACAACTTAGACCTCATGAAAACATACAAATATCCTGTATGTTTAACTCAATTATTATATTTGGAAAGTAGCAGATTCCTAATCTTCAGACCAATGTAATAATCATTAGACTTTGGGAAGGTAACCTAATAAGTCTCCATTGTCTTCAGTGAATGTATAATTTTGAATTAGTGTCAAATATTCTACTATCATGAATGAAAATTAGGTTGTTCCCATCTGTAGTAGTAACATGAATTCTTTTAAAATAGCAAATGTGTAGTGGTGGCTGACTGGTATACAAGACCCCAGAGCATGTGTAATTTGAATACATTTACCTCAAAGGACTTTCTGATAGTTATTTATACTTGAAGCACACATATTTAGCCTCTGTGCACTATTTAGTCAATTATTTCAATACCCTTGAGAGAAAGTAGGAATATATATGATTACGATTCTGCCCTATCTCATTTAATAATATACTATGGCTTGGTAATTAAGGGCTTCAGCTCTGGAATTTAAAACAGCTATATTTTTAATTCCAGCTACAGCACTTATTCTAGCCTTGTAACCTATAATAAGTATACCAACCTCTCCAAGCATCAAAATTTTATCTTCTGTATGGTAAATATTAATAGAAACCTCACAAGGTAGCTTTGAGTATTGAATGAATAAAAGTAATGAATCATGGAATTAATGAATGTGAGGAGACTATTACACTGTGCCTGACACAAAATAAGCACTCAGTAAATGTTGGGTGCTATTATTATTGTTACTATTTTGTGGCAATAATACTTTGTTTTTCCAAAAGTTTCTGAAGCCTTCTCAGCTCATATCAAATTTGATGACACAAAATTAACTTTATTATATAAACATTTAACTTGTGTCTTGCCCGAGCTATTCATTGATCAAATGTTCAATTAGAAGTAAGGGAGATAATCTAGGACATTACAGAGAAGAGCCACAGAGCAAATAAAACCAAACATTATTTTGCCTGTTTTATACCACTGGTAAAATAACATTAGTTTTTAATTGCTCTGTGGCTCTTTTCTCTTCGATGCCCTTTTTTTCCCTCCTTGAGTTACCTAAAAATAGACTTATAATTAAAAGTAAAAATAAATTGTAAAAAACTAGAAATATAAATAGTTATAATGGTAAAAAAAAACCTATTTATCTTTCTGGTTTAGATTAGTTGATGCTTGCCTTTGTAAAAGAAGAAAATTATGTTACTTTTCCAAATTATTTTTATTTTTTTCCAAATCTAAACTTAATATTTGATGATATTAGTCCAACTGTTTACCTTTTCAGGTACTTTATTCCAAATTAGAGTTTACCAATTCTGTTTTTGTGATTAAATTAATTATATTACAATGTAGGTTACTTTATCCATACTAATTACTGGTAGATTATATTGTTTTCAAGTTACACTGTTTTCATCACGCCCTTTTATCATATAAGTGAAGAGGTACTGCTGAAGTCTGTATATTAAAATCCATTTCAGTGAACCATTAACAAATCTCTGCATGAATAATCATGCATTTTAAATACCTGACAGAATAATAATCCTTTGCTCAAGAGATCCATGAAATTAGAACATCCATGCTTATTATAAAACTAGAATTTTATGATTCCCAAGAAATTAATTTTTGAACAATGGAGATTTATAATCTCTATTGTGAAAAAAAACACAAAAACTGAAATCTAACCAAGAATGCAATCAGCATGAGACTAAGTACTGAGGAATACAGTAAGAACTAAAAATAAACTTTACAGCACAGCTTGTAATTAAAATATTTTATAAATAGTCCATTTCATGAAATAATACAATAGATACAAAGTTTTGAAACTCATTTAAAAATATCATGTCATTTGAATCTGATGAAATTTGGATCATTGTCACTCATAGTAGGAATTGATTATCCCAGATTATTGTGGAGGCCTTAATATTTAGGAGATGTACTACTTTATTTGGGAACAATTGAAACAATTCCTGAACATCAAGAATATGAATCTAAAGTCATCCCAAAAAATTATAGTTTGGAAAATGTTTTTATACCCATTAACTCATTTGTGTTATAAAAATCTGTTGATGTAAGCATTATTAGGTGTATTTTACACGTAAGAGAGTTCAAAGGAGTTGTAATTTGTCTAAGGTTATATTGCTAATAATTGATGAAGGTGGAACTCAAATTCAGATCTTTTAAGTCCACTACTCCACATGGACAATGAGAGCATGTCATCACTATCATCTTTGACTTCATTTTTGTCTTCATTATCATTACTTTCTTTGGACAGGTTGTATGGCTCCGCAATCAACAGGGAGATCATAAATTTAAGTTCCAGCCCCAAATTTTAACCTCATATGCTGCATAAGATCAGATTTAGTAAATATCAGTGGTATCTCATTTTTGTAAGAACACATGACACCCAATTCTTCTAGATGCCAATCTAAGTTTTGTACCAGATTCTTTGCTGTTGATCCTGATATTATTCCCCAATGTGAAATTTTCTTTTAAATGTAATTTTTAACATTTAAAGTAATCATCTAAATCAGTTAGGGAAAGGCATTGCATTTACACATCAATCTCCAAAGTCACTGTAAGATTGTATAAATAGCTAATGTTTTACATTCCAATGCTATTTGCTAATCAATTTAACTTTAGAGTAAGTTCTTTATTTCTCTACCAATACATTTTATTTATAAAAAGATTAAATTCACACATTATTTATACAGAATTTCATTATCAATAGGTAATTTACCATTTAAGGAAAACTACTAATTAGTATGAATATGATATTTACCAAAATCTATATATAATATATATAAAATTATAATGTTGAATGTCTTTAACCAACAAATAAGATCAATGTAGTGTCCATTTATCTTTTCTTTAAATTGTGAGTAATTATGATTTAGTCATATAAACTCATTGGAACATCCTTTTCAACTTTTTCTAATCATAATATATTATGTACCATTTTTTTATCCTGTAACTTTTCTATGGAGAATTACAATATTATGGAATTATATAGCAGTTTTGTGAAGTGGACTGGGGTAAAAAAGGGTCATAAATCCCTTTTCTAATTAGGATCTACTTTACATAATTAAATGTCTTTGGATTAAGCAAATAGATACTAAGCTTAATAGTATATAATATATTTTAACTACAATAAGTTGTGATCTCAATTTTGAGAGTCAATTATTATTTCTCTAACAGAAAAAATTCTTGGTTAATCTAAAATGAACTGCTAATTTGCGATACAAACTTTGTGGTGAACAGTTACATTTGCGAAAATAGGTAGATATTTCCTATACTATATGTCTCAGGTTGTCATGTAAACATGCTTTTCCTTATAACATTCAACTGTCTTATTTTTATGATGTTTTATTTTTATTCTGATTATGGATAAGAACTACATCTTACTATAATCTTTGGCAGCTTTCTACCAAGTCACATATCCATTTATCAAATATTTTATTATTTTGAGAGTGGTTTCTTTCAATCTGAAATTTTCAAATTAGACACTTTCCCCTATCTGTTTAACCATACTATGTAGAGAAATATCCTTTCATAGATGCAAAATAACCCTAACTTAACTAACTCCTATTTTCACTGAAGCAAATAAAAGTGAAACTTGGTGACATTGGTGATCTTAGAATAGAAAATTTGAAAGTATTTAAGTTATTTAATTATTCCAATAGTAATAGCTTATTTATTGGACATGTGTAATGAATTAAGACTCAGTAAAATACGTTTCTCTCAATAAATATGTATAAACACTCTGACCAACCCTTGTAATAAAAGGCAATTACTAGTGAGTTTGGTCCCATCCAATTGCAGAACTAGTAATAACCAAATTTAGCAAGATATTAATAACTCTATTCTATTAGTGAGTGGTATTTATTTTGATTCCACAGCTCTGTAACATATATCTGATGTCCCTGGGCTAACCAGAGTCACATACACACATGAGAAGAATTAATCTTCAATGTGCTTACAAATCCGATTCACTTAGCTTTCTCATAGTCTCACCTTTACTGTGATATTTTCTGCATTGTTTATCTCTAAATGTTGAGCATGGAAAAGAACAAATTCCATAGGAACCAATCTGATATCACCAGCCATGTTACTCCATGTAAGCACATCGTATTGTTAAGAGAATAATTCCATAGACTGTGATGTTGAAATTTGCATAAAAATATGGAGATTGGTAGAGGAAAATAATTAATACATAGAGTACTGATATTCCTTTAGCATGTGTTGCAGCAGTAATATAAAACAACAGCACAGATTTATATTACATCTCTAAAATGTTTTAACCGTGTGGTTTCTCCAATTTTTTCTTTCATAAAAATCATCAAAGGAGTCTGTTTTAAATGCAGTGTCTTGCACTGAAGGGCAATGATTATGAGGTTCAGACCTGGGAACTTGTATTTATAGCAAGTTGTCCACAAGTGATTCTGATGGTTTTTATCTGAGGCCCATACTTTTAGTAAATATTAGTATGTATGTCTTCTGAAATCAGCAAGCTATTGGGAACATGATCATTGTGCCCAATTTATTAAAAGATCAAGAAAGTTATTTAAATAGATATATCTTTGCAAATGAAGATAATAGAATAAATTTAAAATGCTGTTCTGCCTCATTTTTTTATCAGTCTTGGCCTATTTTCTCAGCACAGCATAAGTGAATAAATATGTACGCACTAAGGCTGCGGTTCTAAACCCCCTTCCATCACTGCATAAGCTCTGCCTCCTTTCAGATCAGCAATGGCATTAGATTCTCATAGGAGCACGAACCCTACTGTAAACTGTGCATGTCTAGGGATCTATATTTCATGCTCCTTGTGAGAATATAATTCCCGATGATCTGAGGTGGAGCTGAGGTGGTGATGCTAGCACTGGGGAGCATCTGCAAATACAGATTATCATTAGCAGAGAGATTTGACTACACAATAAATGTAATCGGCTTGAATCATCCCCAAATCATCTCCCCACTGTCTCCTCGGTCCATGCAAAAATTGTCTTCCATGAAACCATTCTCTAGTGCCCAAAAGGTTGTTTACCACTGCTCTAAGTCATGGAAGGTACAGGAGAAACATCCCAAGGAGTAGTCACTGAGGAATATTTTACTCTTCAGCAAAATACAGCATACACAAATACACAGTAATAGAATTTTGTCCTCCAGGTATGCACTTAGTTATGAATAAAATGTCAAGATAAAGTACCTGAGCATCACAATGGGTAATTAGAGAGTAGTAATGGAAATTTGGGGCAAGCAATGCTTCAAGGTCTTGGTAAATACATAATGAATGTCAGTTAGGTATATCTTATGGCAAAAGGGTCTTGCACTCACAAAAAGACTGGGGACTAAAGAAAGTGCTCAAAAATAAACTATTAGAAAAACATCTGTATGTACATCATAATTTTGATTACAAGAAGCTGCTACAAATTTGATGATCCATTCTAAGTTTATTTAAAATTTCTGATGCATTCATTTAATCTCTTTGGGGCTTAATTTTCCCCTCTCCATAAATATTCCCTCTGTGTCACTACTCTTTTTCTTGCTTAGTTTGTGCAGGTCACTCATTCAACCTATAATTTCGCTCATTTTCCAAAAATCAGTTATAAAAGCAGTGCTCATCTGTTTACTAGGCCAGAAAAGTATATTTTAAAGAATATATTTCAGAAGAGTTATTCGTATTTTTTCATTAGAGTAGACCATAGAAATTCAAACTCTTGTCTTTTTTCCCCTTTACTTTTTACTCTACTCTTCGATTTGTCCTCTTCTTATTAAAAATATTTTTATTTTTAATTATTTGGTTACATAATAGTTGTATGTATTTATAAGGCACATGTGATATTTTCATATAGACATACAATGTGAATTAATGAAATCAAGGTAATTAGATAATCCATCACTTAAGGCATTTATCATTCCTTTGTGTTAGGAACATTTCAATTACACCCTTTTAGTTATTTTAAAGTATACCTTAACTTATTGCTGATTATATGCACTTTGTTGTGCTATTAAATATTGTTCATTTTAGTTAACTATCTAACTATATTTTGAACTCATTAACCATCCTCACTTTTGCTCAGCCTCCCCACTACACTTGTAAGCCTATGGTAAATTTCATTCTACTCTGCATCCATGAGATCAATTGTTTTTAATAGTTAGCCCCCACATATGAGAGAGAACATGTGAGATTTGTCTTTCCGTGTTTGGCTTATTTCACTTAACACAATGTTCTCCAGTTCCATCCATGTTCTTGCAAATGGCAGGATTTCATTCTTTTTGTGGCTATTTTTGACATACTGAATTCCCTTCTTTTGGATATTTACCCAACAGTGAGATTGCTGGGTCATATGTTAGCTCTATTTTCAGTTTTTTTTTTTTTTTAGGAACCTCCATATTGTTCTCCATAGTGGTTGCACTAATTTACATTCCCACCAACAGTGTACGAGAGTTCCCCTTTCTACACATCCTCACCAGCATTGACTATTGCCTGTCTTTTTGATAAAATCCATTTTAACTGGGCTCAGATGATATTTCATTACAGTTTTGATTTGCATTTCTCTGATGACTAATGATGTTGAACATTTTTTCATATACCTTTTGGCCATTTGTATGTCTTCTTTTAAGAAATGCCTATTCAGAACATATGCCCATTTTTAATTGGGTTTTTAGATTTTTTCCTATTGAGTTTTAGAACCTATTATATATTCTAGATATTAACCCTTTGTCAGATGGGTAGTTTGCTAATATTTGCTAATATTTTCTCCACTTCCATATGTTGTCTCTTTACTCTGTTGATTGTTTCCTTTTCTGTGCAGAAGCTTTTTGGCTTAATGTGATCCCATTTGTACAATTTTGCTTTGGTTGCCTGTGCTTTGGGGGTGTTACTCAAGAAGTCCTGAAGCATTTCCCCAATGTTTTCTTTTGGCAGTTTCATAGTTTCAGGTCTTAGATTTAAGTATATAATCCATTTTGATTTGATTTCTTTGTATATGTTGGGAGATAAGGTCTAGTTTCATTCTTCTGCATATGTATATCCAATTTTCCTAGCACCATTTACTGAAGAGACTACTGTCTTTCCCTAATGTATATGTGACAACTTTGTCAAGGATAAGTTAACTATAGAAGTGCGGATTTATCTCTGGGTTCACTATTTTGTTCCATTGGTCTATGTGTCTGTTTTTATGCCAGAACCATGCTATTTTGGTTATTATAGCTCAATAGTATGTTCTGAAGTCAGGATGAACAGAAATCTGCCCCAATTATCAATTTTTCAATAAATGTGAATGGCTTTAACAGCCCACTAAAGAGGCACAGGCTGGCCAAATGGATAAATATACAGAAACCAAGTATTTGCTGTCTTCAGGAAATACATCTAAACCACAAGAATGCATTAAGACTCAAGGTGAAGGGATAGAAAACAATATTCCATGCAAATGGAAACCTAAAGAAAGCTGACATAACAGTTCCGATTTCAGATAACTTAGTCTTCAAATAAACAAAAGTAATGAAAGACAAAGATGGTCATTATATAATTGTAAAGAGAACAATTCAACAAGAGGACATAATAATTCTAAATATTTATGCACCTAACTCAGGTGCACCCAGTCATAAAGCAAATCCTGCTGGATCTAAACAAAATGATAAACAGCAGTGCTGTAACAGCTGGGGACTTCAACACCCATCTGACAGAACATGACAGATCCTCCAAACAGAAAATAAACAAAGAAACAATGGACTTAAACAGAACTAAGGAACAAATGGGCCTGAAAGACATTTACAGAACATTCTACTGAAAAACCACTGAATATATGTTTTTGTCATCAGCTCATGAGACATTCTCTAAGACTGACTATATGCTATGCCACGAAACACGTCTCAACAATTTTTTTAAAAATATAGAAATTATGCCATGCAACTTCTCAGATTACAGTCAAATAAAATTAGAAATCAACTCCAACAGAACCACTCATCTCTATACAAAGTCATGGAAACTAAACAACCTTCTGCTCAATGATTATTGGGTTAAGGAGGAAATTAAGATGGAAATCAAAAGATTCTCTCAACTAAAAGAGAAAGGAGACACAAGTTATCAAAATCTGTGGGACACAGCTAGAGCACTCCTGAGAGGAAAATTTATATCCGTAAATGTCTATATCCAAAAGACAGATCACAAATCAACAATCTAGTGAATCATCTCAAAGAACTGGAAAGGATTAGCAAAACAACCCCAAACCCAGCAAAAGAAAAGAAATAGAGTGTTTTCATCTAAGTCTTTAGTCACTACAGCTGTATTGTCTCTGGTGGTGCCCCACGCTTAGTTATGCTGTGACTCTTGCGGACTCCTAATGGTACTGCCTTTTTGGACTTGGATAAGATAGAAAAGAATTATCTGGGTTAGTAGGCAAAGTCTCTTACTTCTTCTCTCTCTTTGTTCCGGGCTTCTGGAATTGAAGGAGGAGTGATGTGGCCCATAGTGACTGTTGCCTGGCTACCTCTGATATTTATTCAAAGCCCAAGGGCTCTTTAGTCAGCACGTAGTGAATCTTGTCAAGACTGGGTCATTCCCTTCAAGGTAGCATGTTTCCTTCTGGCCCAGGGTGGGTCTAGGAATACCGTCCAGGAACTAAGACCTGGAATCAGATGCTTCAGGATTCCGCTTGGTACTTTATTTTACCATGGCTGACCCGGTACTCAAGTCGCAAAAGAAAATCCTCTAAACTCTTCTCTTTCTTTTCCCCAAGTGGAAGAATCCTCTCCCTGAACTGTCTTGCCTGTAGTTGAGGAGGGGTGAAACAGACACTGGCTTGGCCAGTGCTGCTGATATCTCACTAGGTCAAGTGTACCCCAAGTCCACTGTCTCAGAGCCAGCGCAGCCACAGGACTTACCCAAAGACTGCAGCCTTTGTGGCTTGACTGCCTTATAGATTTATTCTAGGCTGCAGAGCACTTTTCATTAGGCAGTGGGGTGGGGCTAGCCAGAACTCTCATTTTGGGGTGCAGGATTTCCCTCTGGCCAGGCTGGTTTAAATGATCCCACCGTGGGTGCTGCCATTATTCTGCCCTGTACTGTGTTCCCCTGAGTTGTATGCAAAGTCCCACAGTCATTTCACTCTCCCTCCTATGGGCACACAGATTCTCTCTCCACTCTGTGCACTGGCACAGCACTGCCAGGGGATAGGGAAGTGGTAGACTATGCAATGCACCATTGTCTTTTCTGCCCTCTTGAGTGCTTCTTTACTTGATATAATGTCAAAACCAGGCACTGTGATCTCTCAGCTGATTTTCGGTTCTTCTGATGCTGTTTCCTTGCATGGATGTTTGTTTAATTTGGTGTTCATGTGGAGTGATGATTGCTGGAGGTTTCTATTAAACCATCTTTCTCTGCACCAATATGCAATTTCTTTTCTTATTGACATTTCTGGCTACTTCAGTTTGATCACTCAAAAAGGAAAAGCCTTTTGCCTTTTTTCTTCACTTTGTTATTCATATTTACACACGCCATTTTATTCTCAGTTACATTTTTTTCCATTTCAACTGAGCCTTTCTATTTTGATAAAGTATTACTGTGTATTAGTTTTCTTTTGCTGCATAGAAAATTATCACAAATTTAGTGGTTTAAAACAACACACATTCATGATATCACAGTTTTTATGGGTAGGAGTCTGGGCATGGATTAGCTGGGTCCTCTGCTCAGGTTCCTATAAGGCTGAACTCAAGGTGTTGGCCAGGGCTAATGTCTCAGCTGAGGCTCAGGTTCCTCTTCCAAGCTCTCATAATTGTTGGAAGAATCAATTTTTTAATTTTTTTTACAGCTCTAGAACTCACAGAGACTACATTTTCAAAGTCAGCAGAACCAGACACCTCTGACACTTCACCTTCTTTTAGTGATTCTTCTGGAACTTCAGGGCCATAAAGGATTAACTTACTTTTGTTTACCTCAAAGTTAACTGATTATTATCCTTATCAAGGAAGTAATATCCAACTATATTCACAAGTTCCACCTACACTCAAGGGAAGGGAATTACATTGGTCTTGTACACCAGGGGCAGGGATTTGGGGAGTCATCTTAGAATTGTGCCTAGCACCAACTGTTTCTGATAATTATCATCCCAGTTGGAAAGGAGCTCATAGATCTCACCTGCTTGATTCTTATGAGAGCACCTACTCAGCTCATCATCTTGTGTTCCCAGGTAAGAATCATGAACTGAGAAGCCTAGTCCTCCATTGAGAATCCAGATATGTATGCACACTTGAGGTTATAGAATTTCCTTAATCTAATTTCAACTCATAGTATGATTTAATAGATTTCAACCCTAACCATAAGATAAAACTTTCCTCTTATCTAATCCAGTGACAGGAACATGTTGTGTCTGAACATTACAGAGATAATGTCAAACCTAGGATGCTGGACCTTGCTAAGATTTTGATTCTGTTCTTATCACTTTTTCTTCAATTTTAGATTTTATATAGAATAATTTACCACCTTGGAATCTAACATAAAATCATGACTTGTTCATTTTTTTTAATCTTTTGAGAATCCTCTACTACCTACTATTTTATTCTATTTATTCATCATTCATTCTCTAGTAGCCTTTAAAAGTAATTCAGATGAGTGTTTTAATGCCTCTAGGATTTGTTTTTTATGGATTTTGGAGTCACCTTTGGTAATTTTAATATTTATATCTGAAATACGTAAGTTTTGATTGCTTTAATTATGTGAATTAAATATGCAGGTTGGTAACAAGTTTTACTCCATGAAAACCTTCTTTTGCATATTATATCCTAAGGTAATAAAGAGAAATTGTAATTATAGAGCACTAGAGTTCATAAATTGATCTGGCTTATTCTACCTTAAATTAATTTTATGCACAGCATTATTTGCCTTAGAGAAATTTTATAAATTTATTTTGTGTTATTTTTGAACAGAGATCATTGATTGCTTTGTAGGAGATGCTTGTTAAGAAACCTATGTAATGTGGTCCACAGGACATTTGCAGTTTTTCACCTTGAGCACAGATATGGCAAAAAATGCCCCAATATACGAGCAAAATAAAATGTAGTCACAGTATTTCCATTTTTTAAACTACTACACATGAGTATACTCATGGTGCTCTCACACATTGCCCTATGCCATACTTCGGTTGTATGGTTATTTATGACTTAGAGCTCAATTTTCTTCCTAGAGTATTGAGAGCTGAATTGTTAAAAATAATAAGGCAATTTAATTTTATAATCACATAGGAAAATTTGTCGGTAACACTGTTTCGTTTTCAGAATATTTGCTACAAAAAAGAGTGGCAAAAACACTACAATATGGGTTTAATTTTGAAATCTTCCTCAATAAACACTCCTTGGTTCTGGAAAAGGTAACAGTAATCACTATTATTTACTGAACTGATGTATGTTAATACTATGGATTACTTTACATATATTATATCTAAACCTTATAACAACTTCAAAAACATGTTATCAATATTTCCATTTTAGATTTAAAGAAACCAGAACACAAATTATTTAATTTGCCTTAGGTTATGGTTCTAGAAAATACTAAAGCCAGGATTCAAACTCATGTCTATTTGACTCCAAGTCCTCACTGCATTTTACTACCTACAATTTTTCTCTATAATTAGCCCTCTGCTTATAACCATAACATTCCTCCATTGTTGCTAAAAGATAATGCCTATTCTTCCACTTTTCTTGAATATAGTGGCCAGGGAAATACAGAGGGCATTGAGTTAGAGTATTTGCTTGATCAAAGGACAGGATGTCACCAGAATGTTATCACTACCATAACCTACTCAATTTTCCACCATTGTTCGGTTCCTATTATCAATTTTCCAGCCATCAATAAAAATAATCTGTCAGCAAGATTTCTTTTTACAGTGTCAAATGTTATTTTCTCTCATCAGCTCAGCCTGAAACCAAATGTTTATGGAGTAGAAATCCTCCAAACACAGAAACTATTGACTGAAAGGGTTTTCATTTTTTAGCTATAGTTTCTGTTAATATTTGGTATCATTTCACTTTTATTTTGCAAATTTACTTTACTTCATCACAAAGCCCACAGGAAAAATTTGGGAAGTAGATAAACTCTTATGTTATCCAGCATAGCCATAGAGGAATGTATTCTGTTTAACTAGATATTCATAATTACAGCATGTGAAATGTGCCACATGAGAAATATTATATATAATGAAATTAAAATTTAAAAATTTAATAATTTATCAACAAAAATTTCTCAAATAAACTTTATATAACATATTCTGGCTTTAAACAAATCGGTATTAAATCTTGCGATACAGAGCTGCTTATATTTACAGCTGTCAAGATGACAATTATTATAATGCTACATGTTTGTCATTGCCCAAGAGAGACTTAGAAGAATCCACTTTAGATATACTTGTCAGTAATAAATCCATATTCTTTTTTCTGCCCTTCTCTCTTCTTCGCTATTCTACATTCCACTCTCAGCTCCTTCTTCATGCCTTTTTTTCACCCTCTTCTCTCTTTGCAAAATGAAAGGATCATAATAAGTCTCTTAAGCTTTTGATTGATTGCCTTATCATACTTCAACTCTCTCAATTTGGAAGGTAAAATTTTATCCACTGATAAGGAATTTCAAACATTAGGCAGAAATATATATTATCTATTGATTGAGTCATTTGGCTTGAGAAGCAGGGGTGGTGGAAAGCATGACGTATGTGGTTCAGGCTCAGATCACATCTAGCCGGCAAACAGGTTCTGGAGACCAACCTGATGTAATTATTTCTTGGTTATTTACAATTGTAGTGGGAAGTAGTAGTGTTAACTGTAGAGAGCCTCTCACTTTCTCTGCACTCTCAGCCAATACCTAGTGAGCTCTAACAATCAGACGTTATCTACATTCAGACATTAACCTAAAGGAAAGGATTTGGAATTTCTGATGATATTTCTAAACACAGAATTTGTGACACTGGTGGGGAAGATAAAAGTCCTATGAGATTTTCAGATCTTCAAGGTAAATATAACTAATGTATCATTAAATATTTTTTTTTAATCCTGAGAGAAACCAATTTCATGAGGGATAGACTTCAGTATGTTTGGGATAAACTCTCCCAAAGCATCCATACATACTTATTTTGTTACAAAAAGCATTATACCAGGATTTATGGGATGAATTTCCTGGATTCTTGAGTCTGATTAATGGATCACCTAATGATTAAGGGAAAAGTGGAAAATGGGTGCTTTGCATGACCTCCTGGGTTCTTTGTTTTTTTACTTACATCAAGCTTCCCAACTTCTCAGCGGTCGACTATGGAAACCCTTTAACTAAATGCCTCGAAGTGTTAAATTGGAACTCTAGGACATGTGAAGATACACTTGGGTATATTCCAATTACATCCTGTCACTAGATCTTTACCAGGGGTGTGATGTCAGAATCACCTGTTAAGGTTTTCCAAATATCCATATCTGGGCCCTAACCACAGACCTACTAATCAGAGTGTACATAAACATTTTCTGAATATATTAATATATTCTTTTTCAACAAAGCAGTCAAAGATATACTGACACTCAATTTCTACTTAACAAAAGAAACAGATATCATGTTACATAACTTATAAAAAGAGATAGCTCACTTTTTTTGAACCTGCTTGACAGTTTTTTTTTTTTTTTGTGAAATAGAAGCATAGTAAGAAGACTATAGGTCTTAGGATACATCCATTCTTAAATGCATATTAAGTAAGTTTTTCAGAACGAACATCAGTTTGCATTTTCATTAACAAATGTGAGGACTTTGGCAACGTCAGGAGACATACGTAGAATATAACAATTTCTTACCAGCTACCTTGCTATTGTCCTGGGCCAGTGGTTCCCACAAGTGAAGACAATTTTGCCCCCACAGAACATTTGGCGATGTCAGGAGACATTTTTGGTTGTCACAACTGGCGGCAGAGGGGCTATTGGCCTCTGGTGGGTAGAGGCCAGAGATTCTGCTAAATATCTTACAATGCACAGGGCAGTTTGCTTCTTCAAGACATGCACAACAAGGAATTATCACCAACTGATATGTTTATGTTTTACTTATTTAGCACATTGTTTGACTCCTTGAAGGCAAGGATCCTTTTTTGTTCAATACTGTATCCTCAGCACTTAGAACAGCAGCTAGAACATGGCAGTTGTCTAAATAACACTTTTTAATTAACTTATGAATTAGAAAGTTTCTCTCAACCTGTCCTTATCTGTAGCTTTTGTCCCTTTCCTGCTCCAGTTCATAATTCTTTGTAAACCGGGATTCCTATATTTCCATCTTGTTCTTTCCAGGGATTTTTCAATATTTTTGTGTTTATTGCTGACTGTAATTTTGAGGACCATCAGTGCTGACCTCCTCCAGGTGTTAGGGTTAGAGAAGGGAACAAAAACTCCAACCTATTTTCTATCTTATCAAAGAGTGGAATTGTATTACCTATTTTATATCCCTCAAGTAACATATTATGCTATATATATAATAAGAGCACAATAAATTTTGAATAGATGAATAAGTGAATGAATGGATTAATAAAACAAATCAAAGAATGGATGGGAATTGAGGAAATGGGGGCACTTTTCACCTTTGGGGAAGTTTGGCTATAAAGGGAAATACAGTGATCATAATTTGTAGAGCTTTCATCTTCCCTTGGTAGATTTCTAAAGCAGTACTAGCGAGTTGCAGGCATGCAAAATGTATATAACAGGGCTCATCCAGTTTAGGACTTTGTGAGATGATGTCAGTGAAAGACAGAGGGCAAAAATGTGTGGAGTTTTGGTAAGAGTGTTATTAAAATTATATTAACTATATATTAATTATATTAACTATAAAATCTAAGTGGCATATGTAGGAGAGTGAATAAAAAAGAGGTCTGATAGATTGGGATAGAATGAAGGGATCAATAGCTCATGGGCCACAAAGGCGAACATTTTGTCAGAAAGCAGATTAATTTGATTAGTGATTATGGGGGTATTAATTATAGGAAATGACAAGGTCCAGGGTGTCGCTGTGGGAGTAGGTTGCTGAAAGGAAATTGAGAACTCAATGGAGATGAGGAGGTCAAGGAACTGAGAGGCTTGGAGGTCATTATGAATGATGTCATATGTAGAGATGAAAGAATGACTGACTATGCGCCATGTTATAAAGTCATTGCTAAAGAAAAATGAGCTGAAGGGGCAATGATAACATGCTTCTCAAAGAAGAAGAATATGTTTCATTTATTTTGTTTTTGTTTTTTTTATGAGAAAGTTGAATCCTTTAGGCGTCAAAATATCAAAGGGATCAAGAGGCATATGGGGTATGAAAGGGAAACATAAAAATCACTACTCATGAGGGCTTCAGGATTAAGTAGAAGGGTACTTGCTAGTGAACTTGGTTCTGGTTCTTCGTGGGAACCCTAGGAGAAGTGCTGAAAAATAAAGGAAACACTACAGATTATACAACAAAAGTTGCGGATGGTGCACTGGAGTGGTTTGGCAACTGAGGCAAGGATTGGAGTGGTTTGTTGGAAGAAGGGATGTCCACAGCTTCATGAGTATGATGGTTTCAGAGGGCCTCAAATGGCCAGAAGAGCTTATCCTTTGGATGATGAATGATGAATACTCAGTGAGAGGCAGATGCATTGAGTCTCTGTGGACTCTTCAAAGACGTGCTCTATTGGCCTGGTGGTCGGAAGGCTTCTCTCACTTGTTTGGGGTCATAGCAAACTCAGAAGATGTAATCACGAAGGTTGCAAGCTCTGACTGGCAACAGTTCTAGAACCTTTGGATTTACTCTCCACTCCAGCCAAACTAATTTTTTTTTTAATTGCTGAAAGACATAATATTCTCCTGTGCCCAGGCCTCTGTCCATAATTTTCCCTCAGCCTGGCACACTCTTCAGTGTCCAGT
The DNA here is from genome assembly GCA_004363605.1 of Indri indri. Classification (NCBI taxonomy): domain Eukaryota; kingdom Metazoa; phylum Chordata; class Mammalia; order Primates; family Indriidae; genus Indri; species Indri indri. The sequence continues at coordinate 27,309 of RJWJ010007576.1, read as the reverse complement.
CTATCCTCTCAGGGAAGCTTTCGCTTTCCCTCTTTTAGCACTCACCACATTTCATTGCATAAGCTTGTTAGTTTGTCTGTCTCATCCACTTGACAGTGAGGACTATGAGGGGAGATAAGGGTGGTTTTCCTGTCTTTGTAGCCCCTGCACCTAGCAGAAGGCCTGATGCTCAAAAATATTTTTCGAATGAATGACCAAATGAGTGGTGAGTGAATATGGTAAGGCAAAGGGCAGATATACTGACAAGTAGGGAACATTTCATTTATTCATCCAACAATAAATCCTAGCACTTGGCAAGCACCTATCAATGATACAGTCACTTCCCTCACTGAACTGACAGATGAGTGGGGAAGACAGACTCACATATGCCAAGCACAATACACTGACATCAGTGTTTTGACGGAGAGAAGCACCGAATACTATGAGCATGCAGAGGGGGCATCAATTCTAGCTAAGGGTAGGGAGGCTTTGGGGGAAATGCATCTCTCACAGATGAAGATAAGCCAATAAAAAATGAGTCTCATTGAAAAAGACAGATCCTGGATCTAGTGATCAAAATATTTTTCTCTTTTGGCCTAGAAAATGATGGACTTGGAAACCAAACTCTGAAACTCTGCACAAATATGTGATACTGCCCACATAAATTATTGAAAATAATCCAATTGCAGCTCAAGTATCAATTCCTCCGTGAATTCCCTGACACATATGTCCCCTCCCTTCAAGACAGACAGGTGGTACAGAAATTGTTCTCCCTTAGCACCTCATAACATCTTTTACTACAGCACTTATCACACTACTGTAATTATCTGTTTGCCCCACTAGATTTCGAGTATCTCTAGGGAAGGCGGGTCTGAGGCTTTATTTTAGTTTGTGTCCCTAGGGCCTCACAGCTAACACTGTTAATTGATAAATGAATGAAATACTCATCAGTAGGAATTAGTTTAGTTAATCCATCACTACTCATTCCCAGAGATAAAAAGTGGCCAAGGGGTGAAAGTACACCACTAACAAACTTGTGGTGGGTAGAGGGGTGAAAGTGAGATGATAATGGAAAGCCTTTTTAACTGGATAATGGGAGACCTGATTTCTTGCCTCTTTTCTGCCACTTACAAGTGGCATGATTTTGACTGCCTTAGGTCACATATGGTTGCTCTAATTTCTTCATCTATAAAATGTGAAGGGAAATACTATTAATAAATGATTTCTGAGTCCAACTTCCATCTAATATGCTGGAATTATTTTTCCTAAGGTCAACTCAATATGAAAAGTGGGAAGGAGAAAACAGTGTAATGTTTGAAGAAAAGTTGCTTGCAAATTAAAATTAATATGAATAACTGAAGGAATAGATAACTCACCTTAGTATAATTAAAATTTATCTAGAAATAGAATTGAATGATGAAGAGTTTTGCTGTGAATAACAGTTTTAGCTGTATATTGCCGAACCCAGTTTGAAATTAATCATTGTATCAGTTTATCTTTATTCATTATAATATATGACAAAGACTCAATGTCTGGGTTATTTGTACAATCAGGTTATTTGGTAGATTTTCTGCTCAATCATGGTTTCAGAGGCTCTGGCATGAGGCTCTACTATGAAGAGTGAAGCCATAGCAGACATAGCTCCCAGCATCAGATTTCATTTGGTCTATATATTGATATTCACATAGAATTCTGGGGTAACATTTCGATTATATAAATGTATAATATATTCAGAAGTTCCCAGCTGGCTTTGAATGTGTTAAGCTGCTATTATTAAAATATTGCCACCTTATTTGCTGTTCTTTATTTGCATTTCACTGTAAAAAACGACAGTAGCCCACACATATTTATTATTTCATGAAAACAGGCTCAATTCCAGTGAGTACCATTCTCTTCCATGGGGTCACTAGACTTGTAAAATATAATTGTTTTATACTAATATAACACATCCCTATATAATATTAGTAAAAAAATTATTTCACACAAGGGAAGAAAGGAAGAAATCCAGGGGAAAAAAGGAGGAAGGGAGAAATGCCTGTCACTAACACCAAAATTGTTCATAACCATTCAAATATTGAGAAATAGGGGAGGGAATTTGTGGGAGACTAGGAGAGATCAATACAGTTAGGGTTGCCTATGGGGTTACATAATGCAGGCATAAAATTTTGAGTAACAGATAATGACCTCAGGAATTCAAAGCCCTACTCACCCTGAAATATTCAAAGTCTCCTCTTCCACTTGATAGAGTGTCCAAGAAATTGGTCCATTCGTACGGTACTTCTGGCAGTGGATACTGGTTCAGAACTTTTGTAAATCACCATTTTAGGATTTATGAAAAGGTATTGAAATGCACAGATCATTCTATTCAGAAATTTTAATTGTACAAACCTAACCAAAGGAGATAATCCAAACTGTTGAAAATGGAATTTGTAGAAAAATGTTCTTTGAAATTATATTGGTTAAAAATTAGAAGAGCCCTAATTTTATCAATATCTGATAAGTGACTAAGTTAATACCATTACATTCACTCAATGTAATATTATGTAGCACTTAAAGTGATTTATTTGCTTTTTGATTTATGTAGTCATTTATACTCCACATCTTTCAAAAACAAACTTGTTCTTTTCTGTTTGTTTTTTTTTAATATATAATATATATCCTAATGGATGTGAAGTGGTATCCCATTGTGGTTTACATTTACATTTACTCAATTATTAGTGATGTAGAGCATCTTTTTATTTGCTTATTGGCCACTCGTATATCTTGGGGGTAATGTCTATTCAAGTCCTTTGCTCATTTTTTTAATATGGTGGTTTGTTTTAGTGGTGGGAGTTCTTTACGTATTTTGTATATTAATCCTTTAACAGATATAGAATTTAAAAATATTTTCTCTTATTCCACGGATTGCCTTTTACTCTGTTGATAGTGTCCTCTAGCGTACAAAGGTTTTTAATTTTGTTGAAGACAAATTTGTCGGTTCTTCTCCTGTTGTCCATGTATATGGTGTCATATTCAGAAAATTGTTACTATATCCAATGTCATAAATATTTCTCCTATTTTTTCTTCCAAAAGTTTTATAGTTTTCGCATGAACATGTAAGTGTTTGATCCATTTTGAGTTAGTCTTTGTATATGGTACCTTATAAGGTAAAGATCCAACTTCATATTTTGCATGTAGGTATCTAGTTTTCGCAGCACCATTTATTGAATCTTAATTTAAGTCTTTTGAGTGTCAGAATTTATCTCCTGCTTCAAGGCTTTTGTAATTACTGTCTCTCCCATTAGAAATACTCTGACTCCAGATATTCATGAGGTTGGTTCTATTTTATTATAAAGGTTCAATTCAAATATTACATCCTCAGGTAAATCTCTCATTCTCAGAAAGCCCCTCTATCATCACCCAAGGATATCTCTATCATATTACTTTATTTTAGTTCTCTCATAGAATATTTTACCATCAAAATTGCTTACTGGTTATTAGGGGCAGGAGTTAGGAAGAAATGAAGAGATGTAGGTCAAAGGGTATAAAGTTGCAGATATGTAGGATGAATAAATCTAGAGATCTAAGGTATAATGTGAGGACTATAGTTATAATACTGTATTGAATGCTGGAAATTTGTTAAGAGAGTAGATTTTAGGTTCTCTTAACCACATTAAAAAATGATAAGTATGGCTATTCAGGGATTTTTGGGGGGTTCCATATAAATTTTAGGATAGTTTTTTTCTATTTATGTGAAGAATGCCATTAGAATTTTGATAGTGATTATGTTACATCTGTATATTGTTTGAGGTAATATGGACATTTTAACAATATTAATTCTTCCCATCCATGTACACAGCGTATCTTTCCATCTATTTGGGCATTGTTTGATATCTTTCATTAATATTTTATACATTTCCATGTACAAATCTTACACATCATTGGTAAATCTATTCCTATATTTTTTTATGTTATTATAAATGGGAGTATTTTCTTGATTTATTTTTCAGCTAGGTCATTATTTGTGTATAGAAATGCTACTGATTTTCATATATTGTTATGCATTCTGCAATTTTACTAAATTAATTTATTATTCTAGCAGTTATTTTTCTGGAGTCTTTTAAGTTTTACACATATAAGATCATGTTATCTACCATGTGCTCTAGCAATCCCTTTTTCGAGTATACATCTGAAGAAAATGACATCACTACCTCATAAAGATATCTGCACTTCCATGTTCATTGCTACATTATTTACAATAAACAAGATGTGGAAACAATCTAGGTGTCCATCAATGGACTAATGGTTAAAAAAAACATGATTATATATCTCTATAATATATAATATTCCATGAACATTTATATAGATGTATATATAAATATATTATTCAGCCTTACAAAAAGAGATCTTGCCATTTGCCCCAATACAGATGGACCTGGAGAACATTAAGGTTTATGAAATAAGCCAGACACAGAAAAATAAATATTGCATGATCTCACTCATACACTATGTATTAACAGAATATTTAAAAAAGAACACAAATGCACAAAGGTAGAGAATGAAACAGTGGTTACCATGAGTGGGTGGGGGAAGAGGACACGGGAAGTTATAGGTTAAAGAATACAAAATAGCAGATATGTAGAATGAACAAATATAGAGATGTAATGTACAATATGAAGACTAAAGTTAATAAAATTGTATCAGTGATTTTTGTTAAATAAGCAGATTTTAGCTGCTCTTGTCACAAAAATGTGATTATGTGAGATAATAGATATGTTAATATGTTTCACTATAGTAACCATTGTATTATCTGTATGTGTCTGTATATGTCCATGTATTTTTATGCATCCTATAACATTAATGTGTACAGTTCAAATATACACAGTAAAATTTATTTTTTTAAAGAAAGGGTAACTATGTGAGATGATATTAATTTGCTTGAGTATAGCAACCATTTCACTATGTATAAAAAAATCATGTTTTACACCATAAATATATACAATAAAATGTTCTTATTGATTTATTCAGGTTTCTGTATCCTCCTCTACCCACTCTAATTCCTGTTACCATAGAATGTAAGTTCTATGAGATCAGGAAACCTGTCTGTTTAGTTCATCATTAGCTAGTGGTAACGAACGAGAAGTTGACATACAAGAGATCCATAAGTATTTTTTAAATTCTCAGTGAATTGTCATTGTCAATAATAACCTGGTGATCTAGCACCTCTTGTATTATCCTGGATAGAGCTGGAACCCATTCTACCAAGTGAAGTATCAGAAGAATGGAAAAATAAGCACCACATGTACTCACCATCAAATTGGTTTTAACTGATCAACACTTTAGTGCACATATAGGAATAACATTCATCGGGTGTTGGGCAGATGGGAGGAGACAGGAGGGGATGGGTATATACACACCTAACGGGTGCGGTGCACACCGTCTGCGGGATGGATTTGCTTGAAGCTCTGACTTGGGTGGGGCAAGGGTAATATACATAACCTAAACATTTGTACCCCTGTAATATGCTGAAATAAAAAAGAAAAAAAAATAAACTATAAAATGTTTTTCTGCTTCAGCATTTGCTCTATGTTGAAAACCAAATGAATCAACATTGCATTCAGATTCACAATATTATCCAAAATGTGCATCCATATTTTTTTCTTTATAGAGTAAAAAAACAAGACAAAACAAAACTATTTTATCATCAAAACAAAATCCAAGGCACGAAAATTATAATACAAAGGAAAGTGGTTACTATTCCTTTTACAATGTGTCTCTTTTCTTTTGTCACATTACTTTTGAAGAAAATATCATATGTTGTAAAGTTTAATGGGACATCAAAATGACTTTAATACAAACTGTTTTGCATTACTTAGAAAATACATCATTTGGTGATGTAGCTTCCCTGAAAGATGTTTTGGAAAGTGTTTTTGTATATTTACTGGAAATATAAATTTAAATTGGACCATATTTCTCAACAGGGTGCAGATATGATTTTCAGCCAGAATGGTTATCAGAGTATATTGTTTCAGGCTATTTATTCAAGAATAGAGAATAGAGGACAATTCTCCAATGGGATTGAAAAAGTTGCATAATGATGTCATAAAACATTAACTTAACAGTAGGGAGTAGCACTTATGAACCACTAGAAGTTCTGTTCTCTTGGGTTTAATTTTTTTTACAACTATAATAAATTCGATAGATACATAATTTCTTTATTGAGTCAGAAATTGTATTTGTTTTCAAAACTAGCATTCTACTAACACAGGCAAGCATTCACACAGACCACACATATACAAAATGCATGAAATACCCGGCACATTTTTAAATTAAAATACCCCTTGGGCATTTTCCTCTTGGATATTTATTCAGGGATTATGTTTTAATTTAATGTTCCCTTTGAATCTCAGAATGCCAGGAGGTGTTGTCAATTTTGAGAAAATACTAAATATGAAAACACTATTTTAGCAGTGAATCTTACCCTCTTATTGCATAGGCGTATAAGATGACAAATAGTGAAAACTTTTTCAGTCTCAATGAGATAATAGCCTGCTTATCTGAGTGCCTTCAAAGTGGAATGAAGCACAAATGTGCTGACTATTTGCCTTATATATAGCAGCTTTGGATGACAGCACACATTCCCCTATTTTAAGAAATCTGAGTACTATGCTTTCTTCCCATCCAAGTACTGACCGGGCCCGACCCTCCTTAGCTTCCGAGGTCAGACGGGATCGGACGCGCTCAGGGCGGTGCGGCCGCAGACTGAGTACTTTGCTTTCTTAAGTCTTCAAGGTAAGTTTCTCTGCAAGTCTGAGTACCACACATTTTAGATTTCACCTTATCATTGGAGGAGATACACAAATTCTTAAATATGTTTATACTTTATTATTAAATAAAGCCCCCTTTATGTTATAATATTCTGTTCTTTAATGTTTAAAATTTGTTTTACATTATTTTTCACAGTTCTTTATTTCTCCTTAAAGAAATTGACTTCCCATCACTAATACTGAACAGGGTCTCAATTGATTGGTTAGTTTAGTTAATCCATAATCCTATAGTTTTAGCCCTTTTTTTCCTTCTTTCATTGGGGATGGAAGACAGGTATACAGTGTTCTCTGTATAAAAGACCTTCATGTACCTGAAATTTATTATTAAGTTTCACTTTAGTCTTCTCTGCTTCAGACAAAATAATCTTAGTTCTTCCTAGTTATTCTCATGTGTCCCGTTTTCCACAACTTGAAATATTTTCAGAATTTATTTCATAGTGTCAACAAGTTCTCTAAACCTATAATACCCTTTTAAAAATGTTGAATGAATATAGAATGTCTTTACCATGGAATATTTTTAGTGCTATAGCTACACACCTTTGCCAAACGGACACAAATATACAGTTAATTAATAATAAGAATATATTCAATAATTGAAAAGAAGATTTTATTTCCCTTCCCCAAATTTTTATTAAACTTGGTTATACCAATTATTAATCCTAGAAATTACTTAGCTAACCCCAATAATATCAATAGACATGCACTGGACTTCATGCCTTATATCTGAATATGAAGAGAGTTAAACTCCCCTTACATGCATGTTTCATTTTATCTAGCCTATCATTTTGAAAGAGGTTGCTAGAGAACATGCTGTACACCATATTCTGGGTCAGTATTTGACCGGTAAAATAATTATCTATATTATGAACACAAATACATGATCATGAGTTTTACAAATAAACATAGTTGCAGGTATTAGAGAATGGATAAATATATAGCTAGAAGACTTGCTTAAACAGACACTGGTGAAATTATATCCCTGAGAAAAATTCTCAACACGATGTTTTCATCAACAAAGACATTGCCTTAGTCTTAGGAATGCTGCCATAATGGGCCTCTAGGGTTAATTGTCAAGTTTTATTAGGGCATAGAATTGGTGGCACTGAAGTTCTGGGTCCATCCAATCATCAGCTAATTGGTTATATAAGCAGTATTCATTGGCTTGCATGTATTAATAGTTGCTTTTATTAAAATGAAATAAAATAAATAAAGAGATAAAAAAGCAAAATCACAGAAAGAGTAACTCCTGTTCAAGATGTGATCCCCATACTTTAGGCAGCCATCACAGAATGCCTCTCTAATGTCACAAGGATAGCCAATAAGACAGTGCAGATGATTTCCTTATCTATTAGTTCAAAGGCCTACAAAAATGAACTGCACTAACAGAAATTTATTATTATGTCATTAAATACAAAATGTCCTATTTCGAATCAAAACTTTAGTTTATTATATCTCAAACAGGAAGCTGTACAAGTAATCAAAGTATGCACCTAAATTATCGACACAGTTTTATCATCTTAATGGTAGATTGTTTATGCCAGCAGTGAAAAAGCCTGGAAACCGAGTGGCGATGCAATTGTGAAAGACATTTTCCACAGCTTGTTGAAAATTTAATATTTTTCCCTGAAAGAAGTGGTCCAAAGCCTGGAATAAGTGGTAGTCAGTCTGTGCAAGGTCTGGTGAACATGGTGGATGACAGAGTTTCCAAGTACAGCCTCTGTAGTTTGAGCAGTGCTGTTTGTGCAACATGTGGTCAAGCATTGTCGTGTGAGAGGATTGGCCTGTCTCTATGGACCAATCTTCGCTGCTTAATAGCAAGCATCCTCATCATTTCATCCAACTGGTTGCAGAAGACATCTGCTATCATCAAATGATCAGGTTTCATGAAGCTGTAGTGGATAGTACCAGCGCTGGACCACCCAACAGATAATATTAGCTTTTTTTTGTAAAGAATATTCAGTTTTGGACTGTGTTTTGGCACTTCATCTTTATCCAACCATTGTGCTGAACCCTTGTGATTGTCAAAAAGAGTGCATTTTTCATCACACATAACAATATAGAAATAGTTTGTCTTTATGTCGTGACAGCAAAGACAGGCAAGCTTTTCTGACTCTCCTTTAATTCACGAGCTAAACATCTATCCAACTTCTTTACCTTGCCCATTTGTTTAAAATGGTCCAATATTATTGGAATAGTAACGTCAAACCTTCCTACTAATTCACGTGTAGGTTGAGATGGATTCACTTCCACTTCAACTTTCAGTACATTATTATGCGCATTGGTCTTAGGTCACCCACGTGGCTCATTTTCAATATTAAAATGACAAGAATGGAGCTTCTCAAGCCACCCGTGTACTGTTTTCATTAGCTACATTCTTCCCAAACACTTTGTTGGCATTACAAGTTTTCTGTGCAGCATTAGTTCCATGACAGAACTCATATCGGAAATAACAGAAATTTTTGACTTATTCATGATTTCACAAAAATTGCTCTAAAAAATGTGAAAGATAATCAGAAGCCAAACCATGCCTTTGAAAGAATGAGGATGTACCTTCACAATAAAAATTAAAAAAAAAGTCAAAGTGAAATGTCAGAGATATCAACTGTCAAACTTAGTATTTAAGAAAATTGGACATTTCATACATAATAACCTATATATGGAAAAGTAGCCTCATTAATATGGAAAAATGCCATAGCAAATCTGGGAAGCCACCTTAATGGAATTCAGTTCCCAGATCTGTCATTCATTGTTGCTTGGGGGAAATTTCTTTCTCTTTATTTCTTTACAGAGGTGATCAATTTAAGGGAAATTTTCTTAGTGTCTCTTTTCTCACTTTTCCCTTCTGTAAAATTGGGATGAAAATAGTGCCTCGTTCATAGTGCTGCTGTGAGTATTAAAGTTAATGATTACTCCATGCTTCTGGGAGCAGCATCTGGCCTATAGTATGAACTATAGGGAATTGTTAAATGGAAATTCTTGCAAGGGTTGTAATTATACTTTTGAGTAGGAATATCTCATAGATGTCAGAGGCTTCAGTGTTAAAGGTCACAATAGTCACATAGAACATCAAAGATGGAAGGAATTTTAAAATGCTTTAGTCAAGTAGCTTGCCAACTATCTTTTATGAGCAACAATGTTCAATTTGTCTTTTCTAAGCAATCAAATCCTCTTTTCAAATGAAACATTTTGCAGAACTCCAATTTATAAAATAGATAAAAGCAAAGTTCATCATGCTGTACAATAGATCACCAGAACTCATTCCTCCTATCTAACTGAACCTTGTATCCTTTGACCAACATTTCTTCTTACAGCATCCACTCCTCTCAGCCTCTGGTAAGTACAATTTTACTCTCTACTTCTAGTAGTTTTACTGTTTTAGATTCCATGTATAAGTGAGATCATACGGTATTCGTCTTTCTGTGTCTAGCTTATTTCACTTAGCATAATATCCTCCAGGTTCATCTATGATGTTGCAAATGGCAGAATTCCCTGGATTTTAAGGCTTATATTTTATTAGTATTCCATTGTGTATATATACTACATTTTAAAAATCCATCCTTCTGTTGATGATCATTTCAATGTTTCCATATCTTAGCTATTGTGAATAATGCTGAAATCATTGTAACTCTAGTTAATAATAATATATTGTACATATTTTAAAACAGCTAAAAAGGAGGATTTTATCTCCTCATATTTTTCATTTGCATTTCCCTGATGATTAGAGATGTTGAACATTTCTTTACGTTTTTGCTGGCCATATGTCAATCTTCTTTTAAAAAAACTTCTGTTGATGTCTTTTGCTCACTTTTTAGTGGGGTTGTTTGTTATTTTCTTGGAGATTTGTTTGAGTTATTTGTAGATTCTGGATATTAGCCCTTTATGAGATTTATAGTTTGTGAATATTTTCCCCATTCTGTATGTTGTCTATTTGCTCTATTATTTCCTTAGCTGTGCAGAAGCTTTTTAATTGAATCAAGCCTCATTTATTTATTTTTCTTATCACTGAAATCACTTCTGGGGTCTTAGCCATAAATTTGTTGGCTAGGCTAATATGTAGAAGAGTTTTTGCAACATTTTCCTCCAGCATTCTTATGGTTTCATGCCTTAAGTCTTTTATCTGTCTTGAATTAGTTTTTGTGAGTGGTGAAAGATAGGGTTCTTATTTCATTCTTCTGTATGTGGCTATCCAATTTTCACAGCAACATTTATTGAATAGGGCTTCTGTTCCCCACTGTATGTTGTTGTCTATTTTGTCAAAGATCAGTTGGTTGTAGGTATGTGGTTTTATATCTGGGTACTCTGTTCTGTGCCATTGCTCTATGTCTTTATTTTTGTGCCAATACCATGATTTTTTCTTTTTTTACTATAGCCTTTTAGTATAGTTTAAATTCCGGTAATGTGATGCCTCCAGATTTGTTTTATTTTTCTTAAGATTACTTTGGCTATTCAGGCTCTTTTCTGGTTCCAAATGAATTGTATAATTTTTTTTTCTAGATCTGTGAAGTATGATATTGGTGTTTTGATGGGGATTCCATTGAATATGTAAATCACTTTGGGTAGTATGGACATTTTAGCAATGTTGATTCTACCAATCCATGAGCAGGGGATATTTTTCCATTTTTTGTGTCATCTGTGATTTCTTTGATCAGTGTATTGTAGTTCACCTTGTACAGGTCTTTAACCTCCTTTGTAAAGTATATTCCTAGGTATTTTATTTTCTTTGTAGCTATTGCGAATGTTACTGTGTCTCTGATTTGATTCTCAGCTTGACAATTATTGTTGTATAGAAATGCTACTGATTTGTGTACATTGACTTTGTAGCCCGAGACTTTTCTGAATTTATTTATCAATTCCAGGAGTCTCTTGGTAGAGTCTTTGGGGTTTTCTAAATTCAAGATCATATCAGCAGCAAAAAGTGAGAGTTTGACAACCTCTTTCCCAATTTGGATGCCCTTTATTTCTTTCTCTTGCCTGATTGCTCTAACTAGGACTTCCAGCACTATGTTGAATAGAAGTGGCGACAGTGGGTGCCCTTGTCTTGTTCCAGTTCTTAGAGGAAATGCTTTCAACTTTTCACCATTCAGTATGATGTTGGCTGTGGGTTTGTTATATATTGTTTTTATGATTTTGAGGTATGTTACTTCTATGGTTTGTTGAGGGTTTTTATAATGAAAGTGTACTGAATTTTGTTGAATGCTTTTTATGCATATATTGAGATGATCATATGGTATTTGTTTTTTCTTCTGTTTGTGTGGTGAATGGCTTTTATTAAAAACTCCAAAACAGCATATACTGGTATGGATGCAGAAAGAAAGGAACACTTACGCACTTTTGGTGGGACTGCAAATTAGTACATACACTATGGGAAACAGTATCGAGATTTCTCAAAGAACTAAACACAGACCTACCATGCGATCCAGCAATCCCACTACTGGGTACCTACCCAAAGGAAAATATGTCATGTTATCAAAAAGACACCTGCACTTAAATGCCTATTGCAGCACGATTCCCAATTTCAGAGATATGGAATCCACCCAAGTGCCCATCAATTCATGGGTTTTTTTTTTTAACAAAATGTGGCATATGTATATCATAGAGTACTACTCAGTGATAAACAAGGATGAATTAATGCATTTTCAGCAATTTGGATGGAACTGAAAACCATTATCCTAAGCAAAGTATCTCAAGAATGGAAAAACAAACATCACTGTAGTCTCTAATAAGTTGGAACTAACTGAGGGGAACACATGTGCACAGAGGGAAGTAAAAGTCATTGAAAATCAAGCAAGGGGAAGGGGGAGGAGGAGAGGGGTTAAAACGTACCTAACACTTACAATGATCACTATTCAGGTGATGGGCCCACTACTAACCCTGACTCAAGCATTACAAAAGCTATCCACGTAACAAAAATATTTTTACTGCCTTAATATTCTGAAATAAAAAAGAATAAGAAAAAATATAAATGAAAAGAGGATTTAAAATGTCACCACAGAGAAATGCTAAATATTTGAGATGATATATATGCTGATCAGCCTGATTTGATCATTCCACAGTGTATACGTGTATCAAAAAACTATAGTCTACCCCATAAGGATTTACAATTATTATTTGTTAATTAAAAATAATATAAGACACTATTCCTTTCTGGATCAGTCCACTCCTTGACCTCCTTCTAAAAGAGTATGTTTTGCTTTCAATAAATCTATCTGCTTCTGCCTGTAAAAATAATAAGATAAGATAAGATATAAAAAAATTGTTTAAAAAGCAACATTGCTTTGATTGAAACCAAAATATTCCTTACTTTTTCTCTTGGTAACAATAAGGCCTGATTCCTCCTAAAATAAAAGAAACATTCTAAAGTGACACAATTGTCTACTGTCTAGAGGCCATCATTCATATAAATAGCTCTGAGGAAATGTGAACAGTCAGCTTGATGGTACATTCTCTCTGGGTGGCAGTAGAACATTGTGTAATATGTAAAAGTGTCCTTCCTCCACAGATCTGGAAGCCAGAATAGGTTTTTCAATGATCGGACCAGGGATCAAGTCCCAGAAAAAATGATCTTGACTTCCTGGCTCTTATTTTAAAATCACACCTAATGTTGGACAGAAATCCATTATGTATAAATCATGTTGACAATCGATGCTTAAATTGTCTTAATATTATTTATTCTATGTAAAAATGCTCTCTAAAATATATTTTGCATGTTAGGAGTTAATAATTAATAAATCCTCAGGGTATGCTTCCATTCTAAAATCTCCATGTTGTTGGAAATATACTTTTTTAATAGAGGTGAATTTTGCATAACATAAAATTCATCATTTTAACCATCTTAAAGTGTACAATTCAATGGCTTTTTGTAATTACCAATGTTTTACAATCATAACCACTGATTCTAGAACATTTTCATCACTCCCAAAAGAAACCCTGTATCCATTAAATGATCACTCCCCATCCTCCCTCCTCCTGGCCTCTAGAAACCACTACTCTGCTTTCTTTCTATATGGATTTGCCTATTCTGGACACTTCATATGAATAAAATCATACACGATGTGGTTTGTGTGTATGTATGTTTCTGGCATGCTTCATTTAGCTTATTGTTTTTGAGGTTCATCCGTGGTGTAGTACATTCGTTCATTTTTGGGGATTCATAATATCCCATTGCATCAATATGCCACATTTTTTAAATAGCTGGTGGGCATTTTGGTTGTTTTCACTTTTTAGCAGTAAGGAAAAATGCTTCTATGAATATCTGGACAAAATTTATTGCAGAAACCTATGTTTACAGTTACCTCAGGTATACACTTAAAAAGTACTTATACTGACTCACATGAAAATTTTATGTTTAAATTTTAATGAATGGCCAAAGTGTTTTCCACAGTAATTCTACATTTCCACCAGCAATGAACAAGGGTTCCAGTTTCTCCACATCTTTACCAACAGTTAACTATTTCCTGGGTTTCATTTTTGTTTTTTTTTTATTAAATATTATGATCAAACTAGTGGATGAGAAGTAGTATCTCACTTTGTATTTTTTTTTTTTTTTGAGACAGAGTCTCGCTTTTGTTGCCCTGGCTAGAGCGAGTGCTGTGGCATCAGCCTAGCTCACAGCAACCTCAAACTCCTGGGCTCAAGCGATCCTCCTGCCTCAGCCTCTGGAGTAGCTGGGACTATAGGCACAAGCCACCATGCCTGGCTAATTTTTTATTTCTATTTTTAGTTGACTTGCTAATTTTTTCTATTTTTAGTAGAGACGGGGTCTCGCTCTTGCTCAGAGCTGGTCTCGAACTCCTGAGCTCAAGCTATCCTCCCGCCTCGGCCTCCCAGAGTGCTAGGATTACAGGCGTGAGCCACCGCGCCTGGCCCACTTTGTTTGATTTGAATTTCCCTAATGACTAAAGATGTTTAATATCTTTCCACATTCTTCTTGGCCATTTGTTTAGCTTGTTTGGAGAAATATCTAGTCAAGACTTTTGCCCATGTATTAATAAGACAGTTTGTCTTTTGTTGTTAAGTCGTAAGTATTCTTTATGTATTCCAATGTTAGAACTTTATCAGGTATGTGATTTTAAATATTTTCTCATATTCTCTGGGTAATCTCACATTTTTGATAGTGTCCTTTGAGGCACAAGTTTTTAAGTTTGATGAAGTTTAGTTTATCTATTTACTTTTTTTGTTACTCATGCTTTTCTTGTCATAGCTATGTAGCCATAGCTATGGATACACCAACGCCAAATCCAAAAACATGATGATTGAATCCTAGGTTTTATTCTAAGAGTTTTATAGTTTTAGCTCTTAAATTTACTTTTCTGATTCATTTTGTGTTACTTCTTTGTAAGTTGTGTGAAGTGGTGTCCAAAATTATTCTTTTGCAAGTAAGTATCCTGTTGTTAACAGCACCATTTTTTGGAAAAACAATTCTTTCCCCCATTTAATGCTTTTGGAAACATTGTCAAAAATCAATTGACAATAGGTTTATAGGTTTGTTGACTCTAAATTCTATTTAATTGATCTGTATGGTTACCCTTATACCAGCACCACACTGCTTTGATTAGATTTGTAGTAAGTTTTGTAGTAAGAAATCAGGAAGTGTAAGACTGTTTTTGCTAATTTGTTGTCCTTTGCAATTATATATACATTTTAGGAGCAGCTCATCTATTTTTGCCAAAAAGGAAGTTGGGATTTTGACGGGGATTGCAATGAATCTTTAGATCATTTGGGAAGTATTGGCATTTCAATAATACTGTTTTTCAATCAGCGAACATGGGAAATCTTCTATTTCTTTAGATCATCTTTAATTTCTTTCAATAGTTTTCAGTATATAAAACTTACACCTACTTGGTTAAATTTATTCCTCAGTACATTGTTGTTTTTAATCTTATTGTAAATGTAATTGTTTTATTAAATTTATTTTTGTATTATTTATTTCTACCGTATATCAATGCAATTGATTTTTGTGTGTTACTCTTGTGTCTTGTAACTTTAATGAATTTGTTTATTAGCTATTATATTTTTTGTAGATAAAAATAGATAGGCTTTGTTACTAGGAAAATACAAATTTCATTGAAAGATTTAGGAAGCATTCCCTTCTCTCTTATTTTGAGAAAAATTGGTATTACTTCTTCTTTAAATGTTTAATAGATGCCATCAGTGAAGTCATCTGATTCTGGGTTTTTCTATGTTGGAAATTTTTATTCTTGATTAAATTTCTTACTTGTTATAGGTATATTCTGATATTACATTTCTTGTTGAGTCATTTTTGGTAGTTTGTGGGTTTATAGGAATAGTCCATTTCATCTGATTACCTAATTTGTTGTCATATGATTGTTCGTGGCATTCTCATATATTCATTTTTTCTTCTGTCACTTTGGTAGTAAGATTCTCATTTTAATTTCTGAAGTTAGTAATTTGAGCTAAAGTATATTTTATCTGATATAAGCATAGCTACACCTTCTCTTTTTTCTTTTCCATTTGACTGGAATAACTTTTTTCCATTCCATAACATTCAGTCTATTTGTGTCTTTGCAGATGAAGTGAGTCTCTTACAGGCTGCATCAAGTTGGGTCTTGTATTTTAACACATTGACTGCCATGTGAGTTGCATTTAACTTACTCTAGTTTTGACCCTGGGGCCACGTAAAGTATATATAAAATCTTACGTGTTTATGTTCTTATTATTACAATTAGTATTGACAATTTAATTCTAAAACCATGGATTTAATGAATAGAAATCAATAAATATCATTTTTCTATTTATGTTTACCTTTAAATTACACTCAAAGTTTTTATTCTATTTTCATAATCAAACACTGTGGCCCCAAGGAAAAGTTTCTGCTTTTTTTGTGTGTGGCAGTCAATGTATTATTCCATTCAACCATCCTTTCTCTTGATTTCAGAATTTAATCCACTTACGTTCAAGGTGATCATTGATAGATAAGGATTCACTACTATCATTTTGTTAATATTTTCTTGTTGTTTTATAGATCAATTGTTTCTTCTGTTCTTGCAGTCTTCCTTTGTGATTAGATGATCTTTTCAGTAAGTAGTATACTTTAATTTCTTACTTTTTTGTTTCTTTTGTGTATCCACCATAAATTTTTGCTTTGTGATTACAGTCAGGCCTACAAAATACACCTTATATTTATAATAGACTATTTCAAGATAATGGCAACTTAACTTTGATTCCAAAAAAAATAAAATAAGAAAAATAAAAAGAGAAAACACTACATTTTTATTCCACTCCCTTCTCACATTTTAAATACTTGATATAACAATTTACATTTTCCTATATTGTATAACCCTTAGCACATTAATGTAACTTATTATTTTAATAGTTCTACCTTTTAAACTTTGTGCTAAAGATATAAATGACTTATACACTATCATTATTAGAGTATTCTAAATATAACCATGTACTTACTTTCATTAGAATTTTTATACCTTCATACATTTCTGTATTGCTAATGAACATCTTTGTTTTTCAACTTGAAGAACTTTAGCATTTCTTGTAAGACAGGTCTAGTGGATATGAACTCCCTCAGGTTTTGCTTTCCTGAGAAAGTTTTTACTTCTTCATCATTTCTGATGGAAAGATTTTCTGCATGCAGTATTCTTTGTTGACACTTTTTTTTCCCTTCCACACTTTGAATATATCATCCCATTCTTTTCTGGCCTGTAAGGTTTCTACTGAGAAATCTGCTGCCAGTGTATCGGAATCCCTTTTTTATTATTTGCTTCTTTTATCTTGCTATTTTCAAAATCTTCTCCTTATCTCCGATTTTTAGCAGTTTTATTATAGTATGTCTTAGGATAGTCTTGTGTGGATTGAATCTAATTGAAGACATCGGACCTTCTTTTACTCGAATATTTACACTTTTTGGCAGGTTTAGAAATTTTTTTTGCTATTATTTCTTTAAATAAGATTTCTGTCCATTTATCTTTTTTTTCTCCTTGAACACCTATGACCCCCAAATTTTCTCTTTTGATGTTATCCCATAAGTTTTTTCAGCTTTATTCATTCATTTCTATTGTTTTGTTCTATGTTCTTTACAGAAAGTGTGACTTCAAATATCCTGTCTTCAAGTTTGCAGATTTTTTCTTGTGCTTGATCAATTCTGCTGTTGTTGAGTGCTATTGCTATTTCTTTTTTATTTTATTCATTATATTCTTGAGTTCCATCCAGAATTTCAGCTTAACTTATTTTATAATTTCAATCTCTCTATTAAATTCATCAGTTTCGTCACTTACTATTTTCTTCACGTAGTTAAATAGTTTCTTTGTATTTGTTTGTAGTTTGCTGAGCTTCCTTAAAACAGTTACTTTGAATTCTTTGTCTGGCCGTTCACTGACTTTTGTTTCTTTTTTCAAGTGAGTAAATGGTCTTAATTTCATTCTCATTATTTTTATTGACACACACATTTTGTAAATATTTTTGTAGTAAATGTAATATTTTATTAAATGTATAGGATGTGTAATGGTAAAGTCAGGGTATTTAGGATGTCCATTGTTTCGTGTATTTATCATTTTTATGTGATGTAAACATTTTAAGACCTTTCTTTAAGATGTTTTGAAATATAAAATACATTTTTAACTATACTTTCCCTATTCTGCTATCAAACATAAACTGTGTGTTTGTACCCATTAGCTAAACGCTGTTCATCATACACCCACAAAACCTTCCTCACCTCTGATAAATATCATTGTAATCTCTAACTCCAGGAGATAAAATATTTTAGCTCCCACATATAAGTGCAAATATGCAATGTTTGTCTTCTGTGCCTGATTTATTTCACGTAATATAATGACCTCTAGTTTTAGCCATGTTGCTGCAAATTAAAGGATCTCATTTTGGGGGGCCAAATAGTATTGCATTGTGCATATATACCACATTTTTGTTATTCATTCATCTATTGATGGACGCTTAGGTTTATTCTATACGTTTGCTATTGCGAATATTGTGAATAGTGTTGTAATAAACACAAGGTACAAATATCTTGTTCATATACAAATTTTCTTTTTCCTTTGGGTAGATACCCAGCAGTGCGATTGCTGGATCATATGCTAGCTGTATTTTTTTTTTGATAAATTTCCACACTGTTTTCCATCATAGCTGTACTAATTTACATTCCCACCAACAGTGTATAAATGCTCACTTTTTCTACATCCTTAAGCATATATTAGTTTTGTCTTTTTGACAATTGCCATTCGAACTGTGGTAAGATGATATTGCAATGTGATTTTGCTTTGCATTTCTCTCATGATTAGTCACATTGAGTATTTTTTCATGCCCCTGTTGGACTTTTTAATGTTTTCTTTTGAGAAATATAAGTTCAGATATTTTTCCAATTTTTAATGGATTATTTGGTTTTGGTATTGAGATGTTTGATTCCTTATATGTGCTAGATATGAGTCCCTTGTCAAATTAATAGATTGAAAATATTTTCTCTCATTCAACAGATTATCTCTTCACTCTGTTCATTGTTTTCTTTGCTGTGCAGACTTTTTAGTTTAATTAAGTCCCATTTATTTATTTTTGTTGTTGCTATATTTGCTTTTGGGGTTTTACTCATAAATTCTTTGCTTAGGCCAATGTCCAGAAGAGTTTTTTCCTATGTTTTCTCCTAGAATTGTTATGGTTTCAGGTCTTAGATTTAAGCCTTTAATCCATATTGAGTTAATTTCTGTATATGGTGAAAAACAGGGATACAGTTTCATTCTTTGACTGTTGCTATCCTATTTCCTCACCACCATTTATTGAATAGGGCATGCTTTCCCCAGTGTATGTTTTTGTCTGCTTTGATAAAAACCATCTGCTTGTCGCTATTTGGTTCATTTCTGGATTCTCTATTCCATTCCATGGGTCTATGTGTCTATTGCTATCACGGTATCATGCTGTTTTGGTTACTATTGCCTTGTAGTATAATTTGAAGTCAGGTAATATGATGCCTCCAGATTTGCTCTTTTTACATAGGGCTACTTTGGATATTTGGGCTCTTTTTCAGTTCCATATGAAGTTTAGGATTGTTTTTTCTAGATCTGTGAAAAATGACATTGGTATTTTTATGGGGATTGTGTTGAATATGTAAAGCACTTTGGGCTGTATGGACATTTTAACAATGTTGATTCTTCTAGTCCAGGAGCATGGGAAGTTTTTCCATTTGGTTGTATCATCTATACTTTCTTTCATCAAAGTTCTCTAGTTCTCCTTGTAGAAATCTTTCACCCCCTTGATTAAGTTTATTTTTATGTATTTTATTTTCTTTGCAGCTACTGTAAAAGGTATTGAGCTCTTCGTTTGACTCTCAGCTTGACTGTTATTAGTGTATAGAAATGCTACTGATTTGTGTGTATTAATTTTGTCACCTGAGACTTTACAGAATTTATCAACTCTAGGAATCCTTTGGTGGAGTCTTTAGGGTTTTCTAGAGCATATCATCGGCAAACAGGAATAGCTTCACCCTTCTTTCCAAATTAGGATGCCCTATATTTCTTTCTTTTGCCTGATTACTCTGCCTAGGACTTGCAATACTGTTTTGAATAGAAGTGGTAAGACTAGGCTTCCTTGTCTTTTTCCAGTTCTTAGGGGAAATACTTTTAACTTGCCCCATTCAGAATGATGTTGGCTATGGATTTGTCATACAGGGCTTTTATTATTTTGAGATACGTTCCTTCTGTGCTGATGGGTTTTATAAAGAATGGTGCTATATTTTATCTAATACTTCTTCCTGCATCTATTGAGAGGATCATATCGTTTTTGTTTTTAGTTCTGTTTATGTGGTGAATCCCATTTATTACTTTGCATATGTCGAACCATCCTTGACTCCCTGGGATGAAGCCTCCTTGATCATGATGAATTATCTTTTTGATATGCTGTTGAATTTGGTTTGCCACCATTTTCTTGAGGACTTTTTCATCTATGTTCATAAGGGATATAGGTCTGAAGTTTTTCTTCCTTTCTTCCTTCCTTCCTTCCTTCCTTCCTTCCTTCCTTCCTTCCTTCCTTCCTTTCTTTCTTTCTTTCTTTCTTTCTTTCTTTCTTTCTTTCTTTCTTTCTTTCCTTCCTTCCTTCCTTCCTTCCTTCCTCTTCTTCTTCTTCTTCTTCTTTTTCTTTCTTTCTTTCTTTCTTTCTTTCTTTCTTTCTTTCTTTCTTTCTTTCTTTCTTTCTTTCTTTCTTTCTTTCTTTCTTTCTTTCCTCCTTTCTTTCTTTCCAAAAATTCATCCATTTCCCTAGATTTTCTAGTTTGTATGTGTACAGGTTTTCATAGTGGTCACATATGATACTTTGTATTCCTGTAGTATTTGTTGTAACACCTCCATTTTATTTCTGACGGAGATTATTTGAGTACTTTAATATTTCTGGTTAATCTAGCTCATAGGTTGTCAATTTTGTTTATCATTTCAAAGTTCCAACTTTTTCTTTTTGTCGATCATTTGTATTTTTTTTGTTTCTATTTCTTTTAGTCCTGCTTTGATCTTGTTATTTCATTGCTTCTGCTAGCTTTACTTTTGGTTTGTTTGTCATTTTCCAGTTCCTTGAAGTGTGACATTAGGTTGTTAATTTGTAATCTTTTTGTCTTTTTGACGTAAGCATTTAAGGCTGTGAAATTCCCTGTTAGCACTACTTTTCTTGTATCCCAGAGATTTTGGAAGCTTGTGTTGCCTGTGTCTTTAAATTCAAAACTCTTTTTGATTTCCATCTTGATTTTATCATTGACCCATATATCACTCGGCAGCACATTTTTAAATTTTTGTTTATTTGTATGGTTTTGAGATTCTCTCTTGTAACTGATTTCTAGTTTTATTCCACTATATTCTAAGAGTATACATGGTATGAGTTTGATTTTTCTTAATTTGATGAGACTTGCTTGGTGGCTTTACATATGATCTATCTGGTAAAATTTCCCATATACTCATGAGAAGAATGTAATATTCTTTAGTTTTCAGGTAGAATCTTCTGTAAATGTCTGTTAGACTTATTTGTTCTAGAGTCTCATTTAAGTCCAGTGTTTCTTTGTTAATTTTTTGCCTTGATTATGTGTCTAGTTCTGTCAGTCGAGTGTTGAAATTCCCAGCTATTATTATGTCTCTGTTTCTTTCCTTAGATCTAGTAGAATTTGTTTCACGAGCCTAAGTGCTTCTCTGCTAGGTGTATATATATATATATATATTTAAGATTGCTATTTCTTCTTGTTCAAGTGATCCCTTTATCATTATATAATGGTCATCTTTGCTTTTTACCATTGTTGATTTAAAGTCTATTTTATCTGATATGAGAATACCTACTCTTGCTCAATTTTGGTTTCCATTTGCATGGAATATTTTTTCCATCCCTTTACCTTGAGTCCATGAGAATCTTTGTGAGTTAAATGGGATTCCTGGAGACACTATATATTCAAGTTGTGTTTTTTCATCCATTCAGGCAATCTGTATCTTTTAAGTGGGGCATTATGACCATTTGCATTCAATGTTGTTGATATGCTACATATTGTTCTGGTCATCATGTTGATTGTTACCTAGTTGCTTTGTTTTCTTCCTTCTTTTACGGTTGTATAAAAGCTGTGAGTTTTATATTTTGGGTGATTTTATACTGGTGGGAATCGATTGCTCTGTTACATGTACAGAGAACTTTTAAGCATTTCTTGTAAGGCAGGTCTAGTCCTGACAAATTCCCTTGGAGTTTGCTTGTCTGGGAAGAATTTCTTTCTCCTTAATTTGTGAAACTTAGTTTTGCAGGATATAAAATTCTTGGCTGACAGCTATTCTGTTTAAGAAGACTAAAATCTTGACCCCAATTTCTTTTGTTTGTAACATTTCTGCTGAGAAGTGTGCAGTTAGTCTGATAAGTATCCTTTGTGATTTACTCGATGCTTTCATCTTGCAGCTTGTATGATTTTTTTTCCTTCAGTTTTACTTTGGCCTGACAGATGACTCTGTGCCTTGGTGATGTCCTATTTGCCTTGAATCTTCTAGGTGTTTGCTCACTTTCTTATACCTGGATGTCTAAATCTTTGGCAATGCCAATGAAGTTTTCCTCTAATATTCCCTTAAATAAATTTTCCATGCTTTTTGCACCTTCGAGGGTACCTATGATTCTTATATTTGTACATTTTTAATAATCTTATATTTCTCAGAGATAAAGTTCATTCCTCTTGATGATTTTTTCTTCACTTTTGACTAACTGGGTCAATTCGATAGGCTTTTCTTCAAGCTCTGAAATTCTTTTTCCTGCTTGGTCTAGTATGTTGTTAAAACTTTTCACTGCATTTTGACATTCTCTAAATGACTTTCATTTCCAGAAGTTCTCTTGTCTTTTTTCATATATTATCTATCCCTTTAGTGAATTTTTCATTCATTTCTTGATTTTTTGTTTGTTTCTTTGCATTGGTTTTCAACTCTCTCATCAATTCCATTGATCTTACTTGCAATCCATACTCTGATTTCCATATTGGACATTTCAACAATTTCCTTTTGGTTGGAGTTCATTGCTGGAGAGCTGCTATGATCCACTGGGGGCATCAAAACAGCCTTTTTTATGTTGCCTGAGTCCTTATGCTGATTCATTCTCATCTAGAACCTCTTATCTCATCTAAAAAAGATAGCTTTGCAATATACCTGTTCTCCTCTGCTGAGAACTTTGTTGTTCAGTGAAGAGAGGGAGAGGTCCTTGGATGATGTGCTTGAGTTCTACTCTGAAACATTGAACAGGCAGGAAATGGGTTTGAGTGTACTGTGAGCCTTTAACACTGATGTTCTCCTTCATCTCTTCCTTCTCCTGTCGTGTCATGAGTGGATTTGCTGCAGCAAGTGCATGGCAGGTGGTCTGTATGTGGTGGCCTGGGACCACCCAGGACCAACAACAGTTGCATGGGTATTTACCAAGCCCAGGTTCATCAGTGACAACACTACAAAAGTGGCAGTGGCAGGATCCAGGGACCAAAGGTGTGTGTCCCACCTGAATCTTTAAATGGCAGTGGGGACATGCATCACTCACTTATGGGGTGTGCAAGAGTTCCTGGCCTCCTTATTCCTTTCCTGGGCCAGAAGGGGCAATGGGGAGGTGGCAGTAATGTATCTGACCCTAAGGTAGACACAGCACTCTGGGGCTGGGATCTCAATATGGTGCTAGCTCCAGCATGTGGGGCTCAAGAACCAGTGGAGCCCCACTGTGCCTTCTCTCTGGAGCAATGTCACTGCACAGTCTTCAGTCTGTTGCCTGTTTCAGACCAGAGGCCTGCTGCAGTGGAAGAGCCCTCTTACAGCTCCAATTGCAGTGTCCCTGGGGGAAATGTGGAATCCCAGGATTCTCTTCACTGTCCCATCCCCACATGTGAGTGTTTTCCCGAGCTACTTCTGATACTTCCAAGTGGATGACCCCACTACCCTCTCCTTCACTTTCGATGCCTCCAGTCACTTCTCTTTTAATTCCCAGTGCTCTCTCCTACATGATCCATCTGAAAGTGAATATCCACTCAGAACTTTTAATCCTCTTATGAGAATGGTGTGTACAAGTTGCTTCTAGTCTGCCATCTTGGCCCGCTCTCTCTATCCAGGTGAAATATTTTGTGCATTGGAGAATAATGTCCATTCTGCACTTTGGTATATATTGTTCTCTATATATCTTTCAGGTCTAGTATGTTTATATTAACAATTTTTTCGAGTCTTTTGTTTCCTGGTATATCTTTTGTATATGTGGTTTTTTTTATTGTTTGTTATTATAGGGGTACAGATGTTTAGGTTACGAATGTTGCCCTTGCCCCCCCTTCCCCCCAAGTCCCAGTTTCAAGCGTGTCCATCTCTCGGATGGTGCGCATTGCACGCTTTGTGCATGCATATATCCGTCCCCTCCTCTCCCTTCCCCCTCTTTCCCCTCCCCCCCCGCCTGACATCCAATAGATGTTACTCTTATATGTACACTTATGTGTTGTTTAGTTAATACCAATTTGATGGTGAGTACATGTGGTGCTTGTTTTTCCATTCTTGGGATACATCACTTAGTAGAATGTGTTCCAGCTCTATCCAGGAGTATGCAAGAGGTGCTATATCTCCATTGTTTCTTTTATTTTGTTTTGTTTTGTTTTGTTTTTTACATAACCTAAACATTTGTAACCCCGTAATATGCTAAAATTAAAAAAAATTTAAAAAAATAAACAATTATGTTCCTTCTAGTATTGTATGAAATTATTTTCTTGCATTTAAGCTTTTTTCTGCAGCTACACTATAGGCATGATTAGAATAGGGCATGCAAAGATCACTTCCTTCCTTATCTCTGGTAGTGAATACCACAGTGCAGACTGGATATTAGGCACCAGATATACATTGATTATTGATATTTAAGTAAGCCCTTCAGAAAGCTATTGCTTAAATATCACATTTAAGTAAGATGTTATTTATTAAGTCATACCTTTGATTAAAACACATTTGAGGAAAAAATAAAGTATCTATTAAATTAATACAATATTTTTCCTAACCAAAAATAGCATTTATGCAAATGATTAAATTCTAGTTTATTTTTATTTTTTTTCAATATTTTTTATTGTTTGTTATTATAGGGGTACAGATGTTTAGGTTACGTATTTTGCCCTTTCTTCCCTTCCCCCCAAGTCCCAGTTTCAAGCGAGTCCATCTCTCGGATGGTGCGCATTGCACTCTTTGTGTATGCATATATCCGTCCCCTGCTCCCCCTTGCCCCTCCCCCTTCCCCCTCCCCTCCTGCCCGAATCCAATAGATGTTATCTTATATGTACACTTATGTGCTGTTCAGTTACTACCAATTTGATGGTGACTACATGTGGTGCTTGTTTTTCCATTCTTGGGATATTTCACTTAGTAGAATGCATTCCAGCTCTATCCAGGAGTATACAAGAGGTGCTATATCACCATTGTTTCTTAAAGCTGAATAGTACTCCATGGTTTACATATACCACATTTTATTAATCCACTAATGTATTGATGGACACTTGGGTGGTTTCCACATCTTTGCAATTGCGAATTGTGCTGCTATAAACATTCAGGTGCAGATGTCTTTTTCATAGAGTGACTTTTGTTCTTTGGGGTAGATGCCCAGTAATGGGATTGCTGGAAAAAATGGCACTTCTATTTGTATCTCTTTAAGGTATTTCCATATTGCTTTCCACAGAGGTTGCACCAGCAGTGTACGAGTGTTCCTATCTCTCTGCATCCATGCCAACATTAATGGTTTTGGGACTTTTTGATAAAGGCCAGTCTCACTGGAGATAAGTGATATCTCATTGCGGTTTGGATTTGCATTTCGCTGATGATTAGAGATGTGGAGCATTTTTTCATATGTTTTTGGGCCATTGTTCTGTCTGCTTTTGAAAAGTTTCTGTTCATGTCCTTTGTCCACTTTTAGATAGCGCTGTTTGATTTGTTCTTGTTGATTTTCCTGAGTTCTAAGTAGATTCTAGTTATGAGCCCTTTATCGGATTTGTAGCATGCAAAAATTTTCTCCCATTCTGTAGGTTGTCTGTTTGCTCTTGAGACAGTTTCTTTGGCTGTGCAGAAGCTTTTTAATTTGATCAGGTCCCATTTATTTATTTTTGTTGTTGCTGTGATTGCCTTTGGGGTCTTCGTCATAAATTCTTTGCCTAGGCCAATGTCTAGAAGAGTATTTCCAACATCTTCCTCTAGAATTCTAATAGTTTCACTCCTTAGGTTTAAATCTGTTAGCCAGCGTCAGTTGATTTTTGTGAGAGGTGAAAGGTGTGGATCCTGGTTCAGTCTTCTACATGTGGCTATCCAATTTTCCCAACACCATTTATGGAATAAGGATTCTTTACCCCAAGTGTATGTTTTTGTCTGCTTTGTCAAAGATTAGGTGGTTATATGAGGATGGTTTTATATCTGGGTTCTCAGTTGTCTTCCGCTGGTAAACGGCTCTGTTTTTGTGCCAGTACCAAGCTGATTTTAATATTACAGCTTTGGAATAGTTTGAAGTCTGGTAAATTGATGTCTCCCATTTTGTTTTTATTGCCTAGAATTGTTTTTGCTATGCGGGGTCTTCTCTGGTTCCATACGAAGTGTAGAATTAATTTTTCTACATCTGTGAAGAATGATGTTGGTATTTTCATAGGGATTGCATTGAATCTGTAGATCACTTTGGGTAGTATAGTCATTTTAAAAATGTTTCTTCTGTCTACCCACAAGCATGGTATGGTTTTCCACCTGTTCACGTCTTCTGCTATTTCCTTCCCCAATTTCTCATAGTTCTCCCTGTAGAGGTCTTTTACCTCCTTATTTAAATGTATTCCTAGATACTTTATTTTCTTTGTTGCTATTGTGAAGGGCATTGAATCTTTGATTTGGTTTTCGGTATGACTGCTGTTGGCGTATATGAAAGCCTCTGATTTGTGTGTATTGATTTTGTATCCTGAAACTTTACTGAATTCATTTATCAGTTCCAGTAGCCTCTTGGTTGAATCCTTGGGTTTTCTAGATGTAGTTTCATATCATCAGCAAACAGTGAGAGTTTGATCTCTTCTGTTCCCATTCATATGCCCTTAATTCCA